>JARYGA010032550.1:0-38206 GCA_030545235.1 Helianthus tuberosus
TAAGGCTGGCACAATACACACGTTTTCGAAAATACTCGCATAACACAACCGAGTGATCCAGTCGGGACCAGGTGTGAAAACCAAGAACTCTCGATAAGATTGCTCACTCAGCGCATTATTTTTCTAGCACGAGAACCTTTCATTGAGTTAGGAGTGACATCCATATCTCGACGAAAATCTCCATTTCGAAATCTAGTGGAAGTCCCGAATTTATTCGAAGAGCACACCAAGGAACGAAGTTGTTAAGTCAGGGGTGAAACCCGTATCTTAATAAACCGTTCCACTCTATAAAATGGTTTTCAAAAGCTCTCACCGAGGACATGACTATAACGATGAATCGAGCCACGCGATGACTAGGAGGACGAATGCCATGAGCTGCATCCCAGTGGAAGCATAAGTCTTCTAGGGCAACGCGCGTGCTCGAACTTGTTGGGTATAGTCGGATTACCTTGGGTAGTCGACGCCTAAACACCCGAGGCACTCTATCTATTTTTCTAGCTTACGATTCTCCTATTTTACGTGTTACTAAACTTATTTACGCTTATGTGTTTACAATTTAAAACTTTGTGCTTTATCGGTTTATCGATTTTCGCTCCCTGCTTTATAAACGCACAACTCGCGCAACCATCGCAATCTAAAACGAAAACCGAACGATCCCAACGAAACTAACGCCTAATTTCTCGCCCTCGCTCCCTCGCCTCGACGCGCCCTCGCGTATTCTACATCTTCATGCATGTGTATAAGTATAAACTACCGATGTCTATATAAATACAACCAAATCATTGTGTGAGAACTTAGGAATCTCGTGTCTCCTATGTGAATACTACTCTATTACCGCGTCAAGTTTTGATCGCGCTCAATCGCATTGCAAAAACTCAAAAAATCATTATGATCGAATCTCACTCCCAATCTATCTCTGTCTAGATGTCTTCGAACGACTCTACCTCGAGACGAACAGCTAGGAGAAGAGCCAAGCGAAGTGACGACAAGAGGATTGCCTCGCTAGTGGCCAGGGAAGTGGCCAAGGTCATGCCTCAAATTGTCGCTCAAGTGCACTCTCTCAGAAACCCTCGAACTGTCACACCCCGACCGTGTAAAACATCAAACCGCGGCGGAAACGTCGGGGAGTGGAGCGACAAAATTATTGTTTCAACAACCATGGTAATTAAAGTTTTATATTATTAAGATTAAAGTTTACATTGTCTTGGAGTTCAACTAAACATAACATAAATAATTGTCTTTTAAGTCACTAAGGCCCAAATCCGCCTAAGTGAAGCACAAACATCATCATGCATTAGCACCTGAAACACATGTAAAAATAGGTACGTCAGCATAAAAATGCATGTGAGATACATAGGTTTTGTTTATGCAGGATTCATGACTTGTAGTTTAAAGAAGGGTTTAACAAAAAGTTGTCATGAACCTTGTAAAATGTTTTCCTTTATAAAATCATATGAAAATTGATGTGAAAATCAAATGATAATAAAAGGATAATGCATGGTTAAGTGAATAACCAAGTAAAAGTGAATTGATATAAAATATGTAATTTATAAAACAATGTCATGTTCTTGTATAAAATGTTTCATGTCTTGTTAAAGTGGTTTAGATAACGCAACAATGTATAATACAATAAAAGCACTTATATATAGGAAGTACCAGCGGCGTATCCACCATGCTTTCATCATATAACACATAGCCCCGTTACATAAGTCACTCATCAATAACTAACCAAAATGTCTTGTTCAATGTCAAAATTTTTATGTGTAAACCATGTTCAATATCATGTGTGAAATGTATCATGTATAACCAAATGTAATGCATAGCAAGTAGAAAGTATCTACTCAAACTATGTGATTATGTCAATGTGAAAACAAATGTCATGTATGGTGAGTAACTAGTAATTACCCAACCCCATAGAAAATGTACAAAACAAGGTTTTTGAATAAACCTAAGTTTAAATCAAATGTTACGTTTTGCAGAAAACAATGCTTTATGATTACAAACATTTATGCAGTAATGTTAATCACATACTACCGAGCGGCGTGATCAATGTTAATGAATGTATTATTGTCCCGATTAAACATACCAAATGTCATAACCAATGTAGCATGTGAAAACCATGTACCAAGTATGCTAAGTAAGCATACATAGTAGAAATGTTCATGAAATCAATGTGCTAGCATGCTCAGTAAACATACATAGCAGAAATGTCGTGTAAATCAATGTGTCCATATGCTAAGTAAACATATGCAACAAAAGTGTCTTATGAAATCAATGTGCTAGCATGCTTAACATACATAGCAAAACATAATTGAAAGCGTGTACTAGATATGTACTAGGTGAAACTAGCATGTTTATGTCATGAAAGCAATGAAAACACATAAGTAACAAGTATGTACATGTGTACCACCCCAAAGTATTTGAAAGCGGTAAACGAGGGGAACTATGTACTCACTTAGGATTGCTTATTAGTCTTGAGAATAAGACCAAATTAAGCTCCAAGTATCACGGAATCAACAAGGCACCTAGTAACTATGTTAATAATCGGATCCTAAATCGGGAGATAGGATAGAATGTGGTTCTATAAATCAAATGAGTATTTGAATTCATATGGTATGATTTAATAGAGCTAACATTCTGATTTGGAAGTCTACCTAAGTGCTTTTGACCCGTTTCGACCCGTCATGGTAGTTTAAGCCACTATGACGCGTCGTTTGCGTAAAACTATGGTCGGATGGTTAACTATGTGCTATGTCAAGTCTTACATGCCCAATTACACTTAAATATGTTACCATATCAGTTTAGATGTCAAAAATATGTTTACATATGCACAATATGGATTTATGCTACAAAAGGGCATTTTGGTCATTTCCTATGGGCATATAAGCTACTTAACAAACAACTAACCAATCCTAAGTGATCATAAGGTATAACCTCAGAGGTTATTCCCTATGTAACTATGATCACTAAACAAGCTTGGTCAGATCCTAATGTTCGACTAAACTGGTCGGGTTCGAAAGTCTAAGCGGTTGTCTAAACCGCTTAACTTACGACCCTAAACAAGCACTATACTAGTAGTGACGAGTTAAACATGTCAAAATATGTTTAACTAACTTATAAAACTGATTTGGTATCAAAACAAAGTGTTTTGATACCTAAAAGTAGTTACGTTGCAAAATGCGTGCTAAAACGCATTTTGACCGAAACTTTGACTCGTCACTACACCTAGTTAACGTGGAAATCAGTAGGTATAATCGTTATGGATTATAACCATCGTGATTATAATCACGTTACAAAGTTCAAACGAACTTTGTGTTGACCATTGACTGGTCAAAGCTGAAAGTCAAACACTGTTTGACTTTCACGCTAGAAAAGCGATAAAAGAATGAAAGAAGCTTACAAAGGGTCCAAGCTAGGGAGAACTTGATCTTAAAATTCTCAGGTATGAAGTTATAAACCTCAACTTAGAGAAAATCAGATCAAGGGTGAGTGAAATGGAATGAGAGCTTGGCTATTTATAGTTGTTATGAGTTAACAAGATCAATCCATGTGTTTGTGTGGCCAACAAGCATTAGATCACAACCATACATGTGTTATGGGACATCTATATTACTTGGGGAGGTGTTAACTTGGTTAACACACAAAGAAAATGGCAAGAACGGCCCCTGAACTATCAACATATTGCTAAAAATAATTTTATGTCGCTAGCATGAGCTCGCGCCCCGCGTAAGATGGGGTATGGGCTTACGCGGCCCACGACCTCCCATCAGATCAGCCAAAAGTTTCATTTTTACAGCTTTAGTCCCTGCACTTGATTAAGCTCATTTTTGGCACCTTTGACCCCCGTTAAGCCATTTTTATGGATCTACAAGGTTGTTAAAGTTTAGAGGACTCAAAATGTGCTCGGAAAAGTCCCGGATGTCGGCTCGTTTGGTCGTACGGTCACGTTATTCGTCTAATTACGACGAAACTCGAACGGATGCGAAAACGATCCAAATTAAGCGACGAATGGTATTTTTGCATGACGATAACTAAAATAAAAATATTTTTAGTGTCTACAAAAATTTTGGATGCCCAGATGTGGTCAGAACGTAAGATATGCGCGTAAATGCAAACTTACGTCGTTTTTGACACTTTTAGTCCCTGTAAGATCAAATAAGCATATTTTCGCACACCGAACCACTCAAAGCTTATTTTTAAGCTATGTTTAGGTTATTTATGGTATGTTTAGCTTATGATCATATTCCAGACTGTACGTTGCCATACGAAACGACAAACTTTTGCAATTTGACGCAAATAGTCCCTGCGAGCGAATAAACTTGTTTTTGCCATACCAAACCCTTTAAAACTTATTTCTAAGTTATGTAAAGGTTATTTAAGGTATGTTAAGCTTATGTTGCTGTTCCGGAGTATTTTTCGCATTAAACCGATTACGTTTACGCATCAGTTTGCGTATAACTTTCCAGAAAGCGATATAGAGTTTAAAATCGATCAAAAATCAAAATGTGTAAAATGACAAACATAAATAACAAACATTGGGATCAAAATACATTGTTTTATTAGTATTGGATTGTTTAGAGTTTGAACAATGATAACATAAGCACAAATGTCACAGTCTCCCCTACTTTAGGAAATTTCGTCCCGAAATTTATTTAGAGGAAACTTGTGAGAATAGATAAGGATATTTCGCTTTCATCTGATCTTCATGTTCCCAAGTAAATTCTGGGCCACGTTTAGATTCCCAGTGAACTTTGACAATTCGGATGCGCTTGCGTTTGAGCTTTTTGACTTCACGGTCCATGATTTCCACAGGTTTCTCAACGAAGTGCATCGTGTTATCAACACGAATTTCATCAAGTGGTATGTGGAGGTTCTCATCAGCTAAACACTTTTTGAGATTGGACACGTGGAAAGTTGGATGAACATTTCCAAGTTCAGGAGGTAGCTCTAATCTGTAGGCTGCTTTTCTGATTCTTTCAATGATCTTGAATGGTCCAACATAGCGTGGTGCAAGTTTTCCTTTTTTTTCCAAATTGGATCACTCCTTTCCAAGGGGATACCTTGAGTAGGACGTGATCACCAACTTGAAATTCTAAAGGCTTGCATCGTCGATCCGCATAACTCTTTTGACGGCTTCTAGCTGTCTGAAGGTTATCACGAATCTTCTTGACCTTATCTGTAGTCTCTAGAATGAGTTCAGGTCCAGTAAGCTGAGCTTCACCTATCTCATTCCAGCAGACCGGTGAATGACATTTTCGACCGTATAAAGCCTCGAAAGGAGCCATATTGATGCTAGAGTGATAACTATTGTTGTAGGAAAATTCGATCAATGGTAGATGCGAATCCCAACTACCACCAAAATCGATCACACAAGCTCTAAGCATATCCTCCAGTGTCTGGATTGTTCTCTTAGATTGACCATCCGTTTGAGGATGATATGCTGTGCTCAAATTGAGTTGGGTTCCCATGGAAGATTGCATGGTTCTCCAAAAGCGAGACGAGAATCGAGCATCTCTGTCGGTTATAATGTTCAAAGGAACATCATGTCGGGATACAATCTCATCCACATAGATTTTAGCAAGCTTGGCAACAGATAGATCCTCACGGATCGGCAAGAAATGTGCTGACTTTGTTAGAAGATCAACGACTACCCAAATGGCATCATGACCTCTTTTAGTACGCGACAGCTTGGTAATGAGATCCATAGCAATGTTTTCCCATTTCCAAACCGGAATCTCTGGTTGCTCTAATAATCTAGAGGGATGTTGGTGTTCTGCCTTAACCTTAAGATATGTAAGGCATTTGGAAACATATAAGGCAATGTCTTTCTTCATACCCGGCCACCAATACTGGGTTCAAAGATCCTTATACATTTTTTCTGCACCAGGATGAATAAAATAATGAGACTTATGAGCTTCATCCATTAGCAAGGTGCGAAGATTGTCTTGATTTGGGACCCACGAACGGCCCATGAAATAAAACAGCCCAAAGTCTCTCAGTTCAAGCTCAGGTTTAATATGACATGGTAATTCTTTACCCATCAAGCCTTGTGTAACACAAGTATGTTGAGCCTGAGAAATGCGGGTTTGAATATCAGATCGAACCTGAACACAGTGAAGCTTGACACGTTCCTTATGACTCAATGCGTCAGCCACGACATTCGTCTTACCAGGATGGTAGTGAATTTCGCAATCGTAGTCATTTAGAAGTTCAACCCAAAGTCGTTGCCTCATGTTAAGTTCTTTATGATTGCAAATATGCTGGAGACTCTTGTGGTCAGTAAACACTACACACTTTGTACCATACAGGTAGTGTCTCCAGATTTTGAGAGCGAAAACTACTGCACCCAATTCAAGATCATGAGTTGTGTAGTTTTTCTCGTGCACCTTCAGCTGTCTTGATGCATAGGCTATGACTTTGTTTCTTTTCATAAGAACGCAGCCAAGGCCTAAGTTGGATGCATCACAGTACACGGCAAATTCGTCGTTGCCCTCAGGTAAAGATAGAATAGGTGCATCACAGAGCTTCTGTTTCAAGGTCTGAAATGCTTCCTCCTGTTTGGGCCCCCACTCAAAAGGTTTGTTCTTCTGAGTTAAAGCAGTGAGAGGAACCGCAATCTTGGAGAAGTTTTCAATGAAACGACTATAATAACCCACTAGACCAAGAAATGAATGAACCTCGGTAGGAGTAGTAGGTGTATCCCAATCCTTAATCGCACTGATTTTGGTGGGATCTACATGAATACCTTGTTCGTTGACGATGTGCCCCAAAAATTGAACTTCCTTAAGCCAGAATTTGCACTTGGAGAATTTGGCAAAAATCTGTTCTTTCTTTAGGAGCTCCATTGTAAGACGAAGATGTTGTTCATGATCAGCTCGCGTCTTAGAATAGATCAGAATGTCATCAATGAAAACGATGATGAACTTGTCCAAATAAGTCTTGCAAACCCTATTCATCAAGTCCATGAAAACAGCAGGAGCATTTGTTAAGCCGAAGGGCATAACCGTAAACTCATAATGACCATATCTCGTACGGAAAGCTGTTTTGGGAATATCTTCTTCAAGCACTCGAAGTTGATGATACCTAGAATGCAGATCAATCTTTGAAAAGCAAGTAGCACCCTGTAGCTTATCAAAGAGATCATCAATGCGAGGTAGGGGATATCGATTCTTGATGGTAAGCTTGTTAAGCTCAAGGTAATCAATACACATCCTAAATGATCCATCTTTCTTTTTCACAATTAGGACAGGAGCGCCCCAAGGTGAAAAGCTCGGATGAATGAATCCTTTGTCAGAAAGCTCCTGAAGCTGTTTAGACAACTCTTGCATCTCAGATGGTGCAAGACGGTAAGGGGATTTAGCAATAGGATTTGCACCAAGTACAAGTTCGATGCGGAACTCAACTTGGCGCACAGGGGGTAAACCAGGTAATTCTTTAGGAAATACCTCAAGATAATCCCGAACAACAGGGATATCTTGGATTGTCTTACCCTTGCCTTTCTCCTCTACGACATGTGCCAAGAAGCCGACATACTTCTTTCATAGGTATTTTTGGGCTTGGGTACAAGACATGAGTTTAAGGCTACTAACAGGTTTCTCCCCACGAACTTCTAAGGTTTCACCAGTCGAAAGCGGTATGCGGACAATCTTCTCAAAACAAATCACCTCAGCATGGTATTTGGCTAACCAATCCATTCCTACTATAACATCGAAGCTCCCGAGTTGCATCGGTGTGAGCTCAATAGGGAAAATATGGTTATTAAGGTTCAACTGGCAATTTCGAAGAACGGAATCGAGTACAACGGGTTCACCACTAGCTACTTCTACTGTCAAGGGCTTTCCTAGTTTTGTTCTAGTCATCAAAAGCAAAGGCTCAAAAGCTAAGGACACAAAACTATTATCGGCACCCGAATCAAATAAAACAGAAGCAGGTTGGTTGTTAACAAAGAACGTACCGTTCACCACTTCGTTATCTACGCGAGCCTCATTAGCATTCTGATTAAAAGCTCTACCACGAGTCGGTCCCTGATTTACATTTGCCAACCTCGGGTAGTTGTTCCTGTAGTGGGTCAGATCCCCACAGTTGAAACATGAACCAGGCGGATAGTGAAGTCGAGCAAGATTCTGGGCAGGGTTTTGTGCTATGTTTTGAGCAGCTTGATTTTGGTTTGGAGCAAAGCGGCAGGTGTTCGCAAGATGACCAGACTTCCCACAGTTCGTGCAGATACGACATTACACTTGTGGTTAATGATGGCTATTACATCTGTTGCACAGAGGTGTGTTCCCAGCATACTGCCTCTTGGCAGCAGGTTGTGCGGCCTGATTAAGAGCTGCCTAGTTAGGAGCAGTCTGGTTGGTCTGAGCAGTGACAACGAAATTCTTGGAAGCCTTACGCTTTCTCAATTTCTTTGAAGACTCAGCAGCCTTCTTACCCTTTTTCTCATTGGTGCTATCAGACTGTTTCTGTTTCTTGTCCCCCTTTCTGTGGAGTTTACCCTTTTTGACTTGCGACTCAGTAAGGGTAGCAGCGAGCTCAATGGCCTGTCGAACGGTAGTAGGGTTACTACCAGTGACAATATCCTGAATAGGATCTCACAAACCGTCTATGTATTTCTCAATAGCCTTATCCAAAGGCGTGACCATTGTCGGACAGAGCACGCTTAACTCCTCATATCTATCAGTGTACGCCCGGTGTTCACCACTGTCTTGTTTCAGGTCATGGAACTCATTTTCAAGTGCCCTCTGTTCGTGACGAGGGCAGAACTCTCTCATCATGAGAGCTCTAAGTTCCTCCCATGTCTGACCCAAAGCAACATCAGCACCTAGGTCTCTCATTACCCCATTCTACCATGTGAGAGCCCTCTTTTGGAATACACTCGAAGCAAACTCGACCTTACGGTTATCAGGACACTAAACATGGCGAAAAGTGCTCTCAAGACTCTCAAACCACTGGAGAAGCCCTGTTGCTCCTTCAGAACCACTAAACTTGAGTGGTTAACCGAGTTAAAACTCTTGAAATTGCACGGAGCAGGTGCATTATTGTTATTGTAGGCTTGGTTTATTTGAGTGATGAGATTAGGTAGCATAGCAGCCATCTGCTGTGCTATAATAGCTGCCAGTTCGGCATTGGGTTCCTGAACGTTACGTCGAGGAGGCATTCTAAAAGAGGAAACATGAGAGAAAACGAGTGAGATGATGTGATGAAAGAAATGAGATAGCAATAAAATCGACAAAATATAAGGATGGTGGTCATTTGTTTGTTACCACAAAGCAAACAAACGATACACAGTGACAAATCAAAGTAAATAGGTCATAATAATGTATCGCTGAAGACATGCTCGCTTATAAGTGGACACTCACCCCAAGAGTTCCCAGGTAAGAGTGACTGGTCCGATACTGCGGATTTGTACGAACACTCTAGCCTTAGATAGAAAACTCAGGGTACAGGCATCCACCCTTCCAGTTTGCATGTGTTCACATTATTTAGACCCAAACTTTGACGAGATTTTGAAAATTCGGAAGGCATTAAGACAAAAGAGATCATCTAAGGTTAGATGATTGATTTCAAAATCATTTTGGAAATTTGGAGGGTTCAAAATCTTATAACAAATCATCTAAGAGTTGATGATTGATTTTCAAAAATCGTTTTAGAAAATTGGTGTTCATGTTTTGGTAATCACCTAAGGATACGTGACGTGTATTGTTTTAAGATCGAAACACAAGATAACTTGTGTTAGGGTCCTAGAAAGTTATAGTCTAGGTCAAAGGATTACTAATAACCTAATTCCCTATAACCATTGACTCTGATACCAACTCTTCTGTCACACCCCGACCGCGTAAAACAACAAACCGTGGCAGAAACGTCGGGGAGTGGAGCGACAAAATTATTGTTTCAACAACTATGGTAATTAAAGTTTTGTATTATTAAGAATAAAGTTTAAATTGTCTTGGAGTTCAACTAAACATAACATAACATAAATAACTGTCTTTTAAGTCACTAAGGCCCAAATCCGCCTAAGTGAAGCACAAACATCATCATGCATTAGCACCTGAAACACATGTAAAAATAGGTACGTCAGCATAAAAATGCCCGTGAGAGCTCATGAAGAAAGAGTACTGCCCTCCCCACGAAGTCCAGAAGCTAGAAGACAAATTTTGGAAAATCGAGCAAAACGAAGGTGACAATGCTGGCTACACCACAAGGTTCAAACAGCTGAGCATTATTTGCCCAAGTCAAGTTGACACTTCATAAAAAGCCATCGCGAAGTATATTCATGGCTTGCCTGAGTATGTGGGCGATTTTGTCGAAGTTGCAAGACCTGCTACCATCGAAGAAACCTAGCGCTTGGCTGCAGAGATCAACGACAAACGAGTCTTGGATGGATTCTTCTCCAAAAAGCCTGTCAAACAAGCTCATCAAGCAATCGTCATCGATTCCTCCGACGATTCTTCTGAAAATCCTTCTGAAGATTCTTCAAGTGAGTCCTCAGACGAATTCTCCGATGACAACGCACCGCCTCAAGAAGCCTAGCCCAGCCACAAACGAAAGACCTCAAGCCCGAACTCTTCAACAACTGGACTATCGCAGCCAGAACCTCTTCAAGCAGTTCCAGTTCACTCGAAGCGCGCCTACAATGGAACTCATCCCCTGTGTCTCACATGTACGTATCATCACCCACCAGAAGCTAACTGTCGCTATTGCGCAAATTGCAACTGGTATGGTCATCTTACCAGCACTGCCGCACAGGGCCGCAACCTTGAGGGATTTCAGCAACAATCGCAGTCTCTGCAGAAGTCCTCCACAACAACATTAATTATGCTTTCAATGTTGTTGTAATGATACGATTTTCACCGTTAATTTCTTTTATGTGTTGAACTTGTTCTATTTCTTGACGCAACGTGGATTCTATTTATCTCTCATTCTCTCACACTCGCGCACGACCATTATGCTAGCACTATGTACTATATTATATGTTTGCCCTACTATGCGTTCTTGGAATAAGGTACGATAAACGTGCAAGGATCAAATTAATCACGGGTGCACACGGGGTTACTGTGATCAGTGCACGGGGATCGTAATGAGTTTTAATGATGTCGTAACGTTAAAAGCATGGTCAAGTGTGGTGGATACGCCGCTGGTACTTCCTATATATAAGCGACTTGACCATGTCGACATAGTGTGACATCTATTCACAGGACAGAGGCGTGTGGTTGAAGCATGGTGGATACGCCACTGGTATTTCCTATATATAAGTGCTTAGCCATGCCAACCAATGTTCTGTGAAGAAAGTGCCATGCACGTTGAGCGTTATTAGACCAAGTATACTATTAAATCTATTTTCGACACACTACACTACATCGCAAGGTGTAACAATCTCAATCGTAACTCAAAGCGTGTCATCGCTAGACTTTTCGTAAGTCAACACGCTCGCAATCGCATTATCGCTGAAATCTATCTCGCAATCTCAATCATTTATTATGTGTATCGCGCTATCGCTTATCGTGTGTATCGCTCTACCGCTTTGTGTATTGCTCTATCGCTCATCGCGTATCGCTTAACGACTATCGCTATCGCTATCGCTTACCGTTATCCACGTTATCTGTGTTATGTTAGCACATATGACCTTGCTTCACGAGACGAGACTGATAGGGTTAAAACATGGTGGATACGCCGCTGGTACTTCCTATATATAAGTGTTTTAGCCATATCAGCGGACTTTCGTGGAAAAAGGCCATGTGGGGCTTAATGTTAGTTAAAATTTGTGGTGTTGTTTAATCTAATCAAATCGCATGTTCTCATCGCTTGCAACACATCGATCGTCACTTATTGCTCGACGGTTGTTGCTATTGCTCGTCGCTTATCGCTTATCGCTTATCACCGCCGTCTTCTCCTACTATGTTTGTGTTTGTGTTATCAGTTATCGTGTACCGCTTATCGCTTATCGCACTCGCTCGTACGCTAAACTGAGTTCGAAAACGACTTCATTTCTCAGTTTGCTCAATCTTTCTCTTAAACTTGGTCTAACCATTTCTCGCTTTGTTGGTGCACACATCTGTCGTCTTCGTCTTGTATCGAGTCTCGGGTTTGGTGCGGTTCTAAACAAGCATGATGTCATCATCTTTGATGATGACATCACACTAGTGACATCATCACTGCATCATGGAATCAAGTATACGTGGATTTGCATGCAATCTTGAAACAGAATGCTAATTTGTCAATTTCGCTTCAACAAGATTCTAGAAGGTTTCGCTTGAACATTAATTAGATGATTTCGCTTGAATGTCTTCAAGCGAAATCTAGAACATTATATATAGGTGTAATGTCATTTCAGTTGTAATTTTTTTAGAGATTCTTCCGGTGAGCCACGAAGTGCTGCCGAAGTGTTGTTAGGTCTGTAATCGCATTCGTTATCAATACAACAACAGTTTAAAGTGAAATCTCGCTGAATTGAACTCGGTTTGTTCGTTTCCGCCGCTCAAACTGAGATAAACTCTTCTGAACGACTCGTTTGGGTCCGAAATCGATCCTACAATTGGTATCAGAGCTCAGGAGGAAGAGTTCTTGCCAATTCAGCCGCGTTTTCTGTTTCTACACCATTCTTTTTCAAAATTTAACACTTTTCACGGTTAATATCGGTTCAAACTCTCACATATTATGCGAAAACACGTTTTAACAAATCCTTGAAACTTTCAGATCTAAAATCGGCTTAAATCTTGTTAAATCGAACCAAAATCAGATCGAATTGGCTGACATCATCAGATTTCGCTTGAATAGTTGAAGCGAAATTGATCTGATTGCATTTCGCTTGAAAATACGTTGGCATCTGTTTGAAACCTGCTGTTCACTTGCTGTGCATTGAATTCTGCTGTTAATTGAAAACACGTATTGTTTGTTGATTTATAGTACATCGTGTTATGGGGTTATGTGTTGCATGTGAGAATTATTAATACTGTTGTCGGCTGCATGTTGTCATTAGCATATGTTGAATTGAAAATATCAATGTATTGTCAGGTCATGATGGTGGGCATGTGACACAAAAGTCTCGAATGGTGTTTGTTTAATTGATAATTGTCAATCGGTTTGTCATTTACATGTGATCTGAATTAAAAGGTGTTAGCACACAGCATACTAAGAGTTGTCGACTTTTTAGGTATTCGGTCCAATCATAATAGAATTAAGTTGAGATTTGTTGACTATATGTGATATGATAATTCGTTGCATGTTAAACATGTAAGTGTGTCAGTCATATACAGATTTCATGTGATAATATCATTGTTTGCATGTGTTGGTACATATGATTCATCATTATCATGATATAAGTGTAATGCATGTGAGTTGTGTCAGCAAGAGTATATCAGGTCTGTGTGATTATCATTGAATAGTGAGAAGGTCAAATTAAAATGATTTGCTTGTTAGTGGATTTGTAGATACAATGGTTGGTGTATAAGTCATCAGCTCACGTGAAACTTCTTTAGGAATTTCATTTGATTTTGTTTGAATCGATGAACTATATCATGTGATCATATTTGTCGGCACATGTAATTGTTTCGAGATCTCATATACTTGATAATTGTTGTTAGTCATATACAAACGGCCTAGTCAGTAATCAGGTCACAAGGTTTGGAGTTTAGTCGGTTTGCTCGGTTTGATCAGTACGTGTGTCAGTCAGGTCGTTTTGCGTGGTCGAGTCGCGTGATAAAGTCCAGTTCATACGATTTGGAGTTCAAAGATTTTGAAGGGTCAGGTCAATTGAATTTGAACCGGGTCATATCAGTCCGTACAGTTGGTCAACATTCAGTCCGCACAGAAAATTCACAAGTTCGAGTACCAGTTTTATTCAGTTAGTTGATTAATTGTTAAACTGATTGCATTTTGTTTGTTTTTGTTAATTGTTAGGTAATCGTCAGGTATTCTTATAAAGTGATACAGTTCAGTTGAAAACCGAATCATGGACGAAGATTTCTACAACGCATTCGCTACCCCGGCTACTCCAATTTCTCTTGCACAAAACACGATGTTGGAAAACGAAACGGGCACGATGCAAAAGCCGCCCAAACTAATGAACATTGAGGAATATAAAGGTTGGGAAGGTCGTTTCGAGAATTGGGTACAAGTTAACTACTTGGATGCATGGGAATGTGTCGAGACAAAGTACATTCGACCGACGAATGATGATGAAGAAGTGGTTCCGATTAAAGATCTAACCGCCGATGCTAGAAAGAAATACAAAGATGAGAAAATGATGATGAGTCTTCTACAACAAGCTGTGAAAGAAGACATCTTGGTGTTATTACAACATAACGGAACTTCCTACTCGATTTGGAAAGCTTTACGGTCTAAGTTTCGTGGTAGTGAAGAAATGGTCAAAAGCAAGAAATCGCTTCTAAAGAAAGAATTTAATCTATTTCGCGTATTAAAGAATGAAAGTACAAGAGAGATGATCGAAAGATACTGCAATTTGCTTGCTAACATGAAGAGATTGAGTATTGAGAAAACCAATGAAGAGTTGATCAAAAAACTTGCTGATGCTTTGCCATATGAGACTTGGGGAACATATCTTATGATGCTCAAAAACAAGAAAGGTTTTAGCAATTTGACACTTAGCAAGTTTATTGAAAAGTTGGAAGCTCAAGAGATGGAGCAACGAAAGATTATTCGAATGAAAGATTTCGATAGTGAACAAGATATTGGGTTGTATTACAAAGCAGGGATGAATGAGAAGTCTACAAATTTATCTCCAAAAATAGAAACTTCTTACAATGCCAAGAACTCTCCTGGAAGTTCATCATCAGGATCAAACAGCAAAACAAGTTTCACATCATTTCCGTCTTTCTACCCAAACATTACAGCAACAAAAAATGGGAGAAAATTTCAGTGCAATATTGTTTTAAATCTTGATAATGATCAAGAGTATTCTGATGAAGTTGCTAAAAACCACATGTCTTTATTAGGAATGGTTTTAGAATCTTACAGTTGTTTTGTTGCAGGTCGAATCGGGAATCCAATGCTAACAAAGGAAGATTACGACCAGATCGATGCTGAAGAAATGGAACTGATGGACATAAAATGGTGCTTGGCCAGTGTATTGAGGAGAGCTGAGAAATTCAAGCAAATCACTGGAAGAGATGATCTTCGTGAGGCTGGTAATTCTACTTTAGGTTTTGATAAATCTAAAGTCACTTGTTTTCGTTGCAGGGAGAAAGGACACTTCAAGAGGGAGTGCAAAAATCGCGAAGCAAGTGGGACTCAAAATCCGCTCAACAACAACAATGATTATTATCGAAAGGCCATTTACCATCAAGTTGCTCAACAACCACCTCAACAACAACAACATCAGGCACAAACTGCGCATGGAAGATATGTGATTGAAGATTCTGGAAAGAGAGCTTGTGCGGTTAATCAAGATTCTTTAAAGAGAGTTAATGGTAGTGCATTGATAATAGATCAAGATGATGAAAAACTACCCGAGGGTTTTAGCTGGGAGAATTTCAATTGGGATAACTATATTCCTGATCAAAACAAAGCTTATACAGCTTTTGTTGCCAAAGTTGAAGAAGATAGTGATGATGATCGTGAGTATTGGGCGAGAAAATTCAAAGCTGATATGAAACTGCTTGCTGAAAGTGACAGTGAAGATGAAAAGGTTAAAAAGATGAAGAAAAAGATCAAGACTCCAGTGAGTAGTGATGACGAAGAAATTCCAGTAATCAAAAGGAATGTAAAAGTTGAAGTTGCAAAGTTCAAAGTTGAAGATGAAGTTGATGCAAAGAAGATTCCAGTGAAGTGTGAAAACTGTGAAGCTGTGAAGAAGCAAAACAGTACACTGATCTATAACTTGAATAGTTTGAAGGAATCTTATGATGTACTGAACAAAGCAATGAACCAATACAATTTAACTAGTGAAGAACAAGCAACAGCGATGAAAACACTTCAAGGAGCTTTTATGACGAAGCAAAAAGTGGTGAACAACTACATTGAGAAGTGTGCTGTGCTAGAACAAAAGTTGGAATTGCAAAGAATTGATACTGAAAGAGTAAATCGATTGTTGAAAAGTTACTCATGTACCTCTTATGTCATTGACAGGATTTATCCAACTATTGAAGGCATGAAGACATTTGAAGAAGATGGAGTAACTGAAGAAAAGAAGGATGATGGAAAAGAGACTGAAGAAAAGACTCCAGAAAAGAAGAACAAGAAGAAGAATGATACAAAGAAAAAGACTGACAAGAAGGATTCTGGTAAGAAACAAGAAGTCAGTTATAACAAATGTCCACCCCCGCTAGAAAATGGATATTTGCCCAGGAATCCAAATCAGGAAAGAGTCGAAAAAGCAACAAATTTACAATGGGAGTCGGAGTCGTCAGTCAATTTGCCAGAAAATATTGATGTCGTGTTTACATCATCTGACACTGATCATGAGTCCGAGTTAATTAAGAAAGTCGTCGATCAGGTGTTGGATAGAGATGAAACTGAGGAGTCAAAGTTGGAGTCAAACTCAGAGTCAAAGTCAGAGTCAGAGTCAAAGTCTGGTTCTGAAAGTTCGAGTTCGACGGTCAACAGTCAAAATTCTTCAGTTAAAAGGGTTTACAACAAAGAATTCCTGTTATCAAAATCTAATTTGAGTGACGAAACATTCAAAGTTGCATATACATTGAATGATTCCGACAAATTATATTCTGATGAGGAATTTCCACTAAGAGGTGTAAAAACTGAGATGATCAAAAAGATTTTCAAACTAACAGAAATTAATTTTTATGAATTAAAAGATGTAAATCTTATTGATAAACCTAAAAAATACACCTCAAGAGTACAACAAAGATTAAACAAGAAAAAAGGTTACAGTTCTGGTTCTGGTTTTCACAAGAAACCAAACCCTAACCGTAATTTCAAAAAGAAAGGTCTTGGTTTTACTCCAACAGAAAAACAGAAAAATGAAACATATGTTCGTGATTTTAAAGCAAAGATGACATTTGTTTCAGGTACATCAAGAGATGAGGAAGAAAAGGAAAGGTTTTGGAGGCAGTCGAATAGTAAATTTCTTGCAAAGAAGCAAGAAGAGATGAGAACCTGTTTCCAATGCAACACTGTTGGACACATTGCCAGAGATTGTTCTAAGGCAATATCATCAAAACAGGGAGTTTTTCGTAAACTAAAAGAGAAAGTTGTTAAGTTTGAACCGCCAATTGACCGAACCAAATTATTCAAAAATTCTATTTTTGAAATTGGTGAAAGTTCAAACAGATTTTACAAGAAGAAAGCAAATCTTGACACTCAGAAATGGGTTGTTAAGAAATTGGTTGATAGTTCTAGCGATGAATCTGATTCCATAAAATCAGAGGAGCCACAGGTTGAGTTAAAATTGAAAACTTCAGTCCCTCAAGTGGATGATGTTCATTTTCCACCATTGAAGGATGAAGATTTTAAGAAGAAAATTGGCAAAGTTGAGATATCAGACCAATTTTATGATGATAACAAGGTTTTTGATGTTGAAAAAGCCTTTAACCCCACTGTGAAACACATTTTTGGTAAAATGATTGATCGAAAAGTCAAAGGGGTTAAAGAGTTCTATGAGAAGAAGATGCAGAAAGATAAAGTTGAACCATCCCTGGTTTGTGACTGGGATGGTTCATACTATGAACAGTAAGTCTGTGGACTTGCCGGAGATCCCAAGTTGGTAATCGTGGATCAGGAATCGGCATCTCTCTGTGTATTTGATTGTGGTTTTCGTACAAGTGGTAAATCAGGGACATTAATTTGTACTTGATTTTCTACAAATGGTTGAAGACAAAATGATGAACCATATCCTCAACTTTACAAGTGGTAAAAACAAACTTATTTTCCGGAAAAATCATTTTGATTAAAACAAACTTAAGTGTTTTGAAATCTAAATGAGAAAATGGTTTGTTGAAAGGGGGAGTTCTGATTGTTTATGCCAAGTGAATGGCGAATTGAAGCAATTCGATATTGGTTGTCATTTTATTGTTTAGTTTGTTTTCAAATTTCCTAAAATGTGTTTGCATTTTAGGGGGAGTAAGAATTTTTAGAAAATCCAAAAACATTTGAAAATTTGAAAAAGCCAAAAACATGATAAAAATGAAAATGAGTTTTGTTGCATAAAAGAGGAAATGATAGTACATCAGTGGACGATCACGGCATGCTAAAGAAATGTAATGTAAAAATGTGATAAACGATCTCACTGTGGATGTGCCAGTAGGTTTTTGCACATTTAGTAGATTATGATGAGATATAAACCTAAATTTCAAACTTGCTTGTTCTGTGGGTTAACACAAACTTGGATATATAGGTAACCCCTGAAATCTTGTTTGAAAGGTCCCTTATTCTGAGATACTAGGTCTTTATGCTCAGTGATATCTGGGGTATTATCCCGGGACTTCTGATTTTGCGGAAGCAATGGCCTAGTCCCCGGAGAATACTTTACATTTGCTTGAAATATAGCTCACCCTCAGCTAAAAAATGATGAAACATTGAAAAATGCTAATCATGGCTGTTGAAACAAAAGATCCTCTAAAGGGGACACACCAAAAGTCGAAGCCGTCATCTCTCTGCGTATCGAAAGATCGACCTGAGCTCTCACGGCCCTCGCAATTTAACCCCTTACAGATATCATCTGTGGTATACTCACCTGTAAGACTGAATATTGGGATCTGGATACGGGAGTATATTCAAGTAGTGGGACACACGGATAAGTTCAAGTCTTTTAAAACATTAACATCATATCTCGGATCAATTGAACTTTGTGTGAAAATTTAAGTGGACAAATATACTGACAATCTAGGTGAATTGTTTAGAACTGAAAATGAAATGAAGCTTAACGGTGTTGGTGATTTGTCTCAAAAACTGATATGATCTTCTTGCACGAACTCACAAAAATATTATTTGTAAATATTTCTTTATTGCATTTCATTACATTCAAAAATTTCAAAAAGATTTTTAGTGTGTTTTAGCATAAAATTTTGAAAAATACAAAAAGATTTTCGACAACTGGTATTGAAAAGCTGATTTTCAAAATTCTGAGTGCTAAACATGATGAGTATGATTTGAGGGGGAGTTTGTGTTTAAAACTGATTATTTTTGTCAAATCTTCAAGTGGTTCATCAAATTGAAAGATCATTTTGATTAGGTTTTTAGAGAAGAGTCTGAGTTAGTGAAAGTTTATATGTTTGAAATGTGTAAATTGTAAAATTTATTGTGAGGTAGAGTTTATGCAGGATTAAAGTTTGAGAAGTGATGATTCTGAAAAACCAAAATTGTGAAAGTCAGACAACGATCCTGAAGCAAATGATGCTGAAGAACTGAAGGAATGCCAGCACATTGCAAGGGGGAGTCTGTTGATGCTGATTGAAAGAGTGAAGCAAAGACTGATAAAGACTGAAGATTGAGGAGACTTGACACTTAAGACTCGTCAACATCTGAGGGGGAGTCTGTTGGTGCACACATCTGTCGTCTTCGTCTTGTATCGAGTCTCGGGTTTGGTGCGGTTCTAAACAAGCATGATGTCATCATCTTTGATGATGACATCACACTAGTGACATCATCACTGCATCATGGAATCAAGTATACGTGGATTTGCATGCAATCTTGAAACAGAATGCTAATTTGTCAATTTCGCTTCAACAAGATTCTAGAAGGTTTCGCTTGAACATTAATTAGATGATTTCGCTTGAATGTCTTCAAGCGAAATCTAGAACATTATATATAGGTGTAATGTCATTTCAGTTGTAATTTTTTTAGAGATTCTTCCGGTGAGCCACGAAGTGCTGCCGAAGTGTTGTTAGGTCTGTAATCGCATTCGTTATCAATACAACAACAGTTTAAAGTGAAATCTCGCTGAATTGAACTCGGTTTGTTCGTTTCCGCCGCTCAAACTAAGATAAACTCTTCTGAACGACTCGTTTGGGTCCGAAATCGATCCTACACGCTTGGATCTAGTTATCGAAATCTATCAGTACTATGACGACACACATGACACTGCCTCATGGGACGGAAGCCATATGGCTAAATCATGGTGGATACGCCGCTGGTACTTCCTATATAGAAGTGTTTTAGCCATATTGTCAAACTTTCATGGGAAAGTGCCATGCGGGACCGACTTTAAAATTTAAACTTTTGACATTAATAAAACCTTTGTGTAAATAAAGCCTTTTCTTACAAAAGCTTTTTCTAAATTTAATCTAAACCTTTGTAAAAAACGAGATTTTCTTATAACGTTGGTGTAACAATCGACTCAAGTTAACGCCGTGTGAAGAGGAAATTTCAAAATCTTTTAGTAACCTAATAAACCTTCTCTCATGGCACTAGTGTGAACATCGACACAGTTTAACACCGCACTGTGGGAAGATTTTTCATAAACAAATTTTCTCTAAACCTTCCAAATTAATCAACTTTTCTAGAATTCAGAACGTTTTGGAATCGCCTTCTTGTGTGTTATTGTCTTTGGTTATACGAATCGCCTTACTCATCGCTCTCGCTTAGTCTTCGCAATGCGCTCTCGCTTGTCAACTCTCAATCGAACGCTCGCTATCTCGTCGCTTTTACCACTACTCTCACTCGCTTCAATCCTCGCAGCCCTTCTTGTGAATTAATTTTGGGACGAAATTCCTAAAGCAGGGGAGACTGTAACAACCCACACGTTCGTGCGTTGTTACTACTCGCCATACTCGTTATGCCTAGCACCAGAGATTCAGATCATAATGAAACTATATCGCTTACGTCGCTATATCACAGTATTTTTCGCATATCTCGCATCGCATCGCACACACTAACGCTCACGGTGACTGTCACACCCCGACCGCGTAAAAAAACAAACTGCGGCGGAAACGTCGGGGAGTCGAGCAACATAATTATTGTTTCACAACCATGGTACTTAAAGTTTTGTTTTATTTATAAACAAATGGGTTACATTGTCTTAAAACAACAGAAACAAAGATTACATAACGAAATTTAAACTAGTCTAGCTTCATTTTATGTCACTAAGGCACAGGTCAGCTTAAGTGTATCTTGATCATTCCTATGCATCAGCTCCTGAAAACACATGTGAAAAATAGGTACGTCAACATAAAAATGCATGTGAGATACATAGGTTTATTGATTTAGGATTCATGACTTGTATTTGAAAGAAAATGTTTAACAAAAAGTTAGTCATGAATCTTAGAAAAATGTTTTCTTTTATACAAAAAGTGATAAGAAAATAAGATGATATATAAAAGAAAGATATATGATAAATAAATAACCAAATAAAACGAGTTTGTATAAAATATGTTGTTTGTAAAACAATGTTTTGTAATGATATGATATATGTGTAAAATGTAATATGTCTAACTTGAAATGGTTTAAATAATGCTATAATATGTAATATCATAAAACCACTTATATATAGGAAGTACCAGCGGCGTATCCACCATGCTTTTACCATATTACACATACCTTGTTATTTAAATCACTTACCTAAACAAACCATCAAAATGTCTTGTTTAACCCAATGTTAAAATGCATATGTGTAATCAATGTCTATTGTCAAATGTAAATCATGTAATGTATAACCAAATGTCATGTATGGAAAGTGAAATGTGTCAACTGAAACCATAGGTAAATGCACAAAACAAGGTATTGAAATAAATCATGGTTTAAATCAAAGTTATGTTTTGTAAAATAAATGCATGCTTTACTGATACAAACGTCTATGCGGTATTGTTACAATGTATACATTCAAGCCTTGTGACTGTGGTGACAAACCCTCAAACAAATTAAAGGTTTATCTGAATTATGTATATTGGATTCAGTCATCCCTTACGTCCAAACAAACCTAGGATTCCAGGGATGGGAGTTGTCAATTCCTATGGTACCATTACTTACTACCAAGCGGCATGGCCAATGTTAATGAACATATTTTTGTCCCATTCAAACAAACCAAATGTCATACCAAATGTAAGCATGTTATGTGAAAACAATGTACTAAGTATGAAATAAATGAACATACATAGCATGAATGCGATGTAAAACAATGTACTAAGTATGCAATAAAAGAACATACATAGCATGAATGTGATGTAAAATAATGTACTAAGTATGCAATAAAAGAACATACGTAGCATGAATGTGATGTAAAACAATGTGTACATGTGCTGAAACGAGCATATGAAACAAGTGTGTTTAATAAATCAATGTACTAGCATGTTAATAAAACATACATAGCCAAAACATGGATAAAATCATGTACTATATGTGTACTATATGAACATAGCAAGCATATGATATAAAAACATGAAAAGAACGAAAGTAACAAGTAGGCACATGTGTTTCACCCCAAATGTTTGAAAAACAGTAAAAGAGGGGACTATGTACTCACTTGAGATTGCTCAATAGTCTTTGGATAACAACCAAGCAATGCTAGAAAGATCGCGGAATCAATCAGCACCTAATATAGGTAACTACGTTAATAAACCGGACCTAAATCGGAGGATCGGATAAAATGTGGTTTCGTAAACCAAATGAGTATAGGAACTCATGTAATATGGTTTAACAAAGCCTACATTCTAAAATGAAACCTAACCTAAGTGCTTACGACCCATTACGACTCGTTTAGGTAGCTTACGCTTCTTTAACGCGTCGTTCGCGTAAAACACGTTCGGACCGCCTAAGTAGTCCTATGACAAGTAATATATGCCTTAACATGTCTAATAATGTTGCCTAATCAGTTTAGATGTCAAAATTTAGGTTACATATGCTTAAAATGAATTTATGCGGAAAAAGGGCATTTTGGTCATTTTCCTAAGGCATATAAACTACCTATCACACAACTAACTAAACGTAGTGACCATAAGGTATAACCTCGGAAGGTTATTCCCTATACAACTATGGTCACAAGATATGTTTGGTCGGATCCTAATGATCAACCAAACGGGTCGGGTTCGAAAGTCTAAGCGGTTGTTTAGACCGCTTATCTTGACAACCCTATATAAGCACTAACACTACGTGAAAAAGGGTCTACGGCCACACTTTTGGAAAAACGGCCCTGCCACACATTTGAAAAATGTGTGGCTAAGGGTCATTCATAACATTTTAAAACACCTTTAGCCACACATTTTATTATTAATGTGACCATTTATACCAGTTCATTATCATTAGCCACACTTTTAGAAAATAATGTGACATTTATTAGCCACAACTCGAAATGTGTGACCGAATGTTTTCTATAGCCACATATTTTTGTTTCGTGTGACAAAAAACTCATGTATTTGACACCTTTGGACACACTTTAAGAAAAAAAATGTGACATATATTAGCCATAGTAGCAACGTGTGGCCAAATGTTATCTACGATCACAGTGTTTGTTTTCATGTGACCAATAACATATTTATATAAAACCTTTAGCCACATTTTTAAGAAAAAACTGTGACATTTATTAGCCACACTAAAAAAGCGTGGCTAAATATGATCTACAACCACAATATTTGTTTCATTTAACTAAAATAGATATATTCGAAACATTTAACCACACGTTAAGTAAAAATAACCACGCTAGAAAAGTGTGGCCAAATGCGATCTATGACCACGTTATATGCTTAATAATGTGCCTGAAATCTAATGCATGTGGCCACATATATTATTTTTTGTGACCAAAGTATAGATAATAGCCACACCTAAAATTACAAAATTTCATGTGGTGTTACATAAACATTCGTCACATCATCGTCACTTTTTTATTTTGTGTGACGAAATGTTATAAAATGTCATGGAAAAAATGTGTGACCAAATATTTAACTTACTACATCTTTAAAAATTCCCTCCAAATATTTCATCCTAAAAATTAGTATCTCCCCCTTCCCAAAAAAAAATTCATCTTAAAACTTCCCCCCTAAAATATTTCATCCAAAAACTTAAACTTCCCTCCAAAATATTACATCCAAAAACCTAAAATTCCCCGCAAAATATTTCATCCAAAACTTCCCTCTCAAATAAAATTCTCATTTAAAAACTATATTATTTAATATTAATAACCAAAAAAATCTTATTACATATTTAAAAATTCAAACTATTATTAAATATTATATATATTAAACCATATTTGTTTTCCTCTAAATAATATCTTAATGTATTTATATTAGTTACGTTTATATACATTTTTATTGTATACATATCAGTACCAGTATCGAATTTCCGTACTGAATTGTTTTTGATACCCACTTTGTGGCATTTTGGTACTCGTGGTTTGGTACAGTACCCGTATTTTTTCCGGAATTTCTTTCATATATTGGTATCGTACCGGTACTGTACAGTACCATACCAAACATTTTCGGCACCGGTACTAGTACCCATATTTGACGATTTTAGGTACTAGTATTTTCGGTACCGGTACCGGCACCGAGCTCATCCCTAATCATATATGTATTAATAGACCACATTGGGCCTTAATGAGTCACAAAAGCCAATAGTGGGCCTTAATGGATTACAATCAACAACAGTAGATCAAACATGTCTTAATAGACCATATTGGGGCTTAATGGAACACAATGAACAATGGTAGATCAAACATGTCTTAATCGACCATATAGAGCCTTAATGTATCACAATGGCCAATAGTGTATCAAATGTGTGTTAATGTGGGCCTTAATGGATCATAATGGATAATAGTACATCAAACATGTCTTAATGGACAATATTGGGCCTTAGGTGATCAAAACCATAACGGATCATACATGTCTTAATAGACTATATTGGGCCTTAAAGGAGCACGATGGACAATATTGTAACACATGTGCCTCCACGGCCATCAAACAAATACCAAACCAATGAAATATTATATTTCATACTTGGGATTTGTAAAAATATGTGTATCATTTGCACATATCAATTCTTGTTCAATTTCAAACTCTAAATCGCTTTCTAGAAGGTTATATGCGCACCGATGCGTAAATATAACCATTTTAATGCAACAAACACTCCGGAATAGTGACATAGGCTTAACATACCTTAAATAACCTTTACATAACTTAGATATAAGTTTTGGAAGGTTTGGTGTGGTGAAATCAAAGTTTAATCGCTTACAGGGACTAAAGTTGACAAACTGCGAAAGTATGCCAATTTGAACTGTAACAGACATTCCGGAACATGACCATAAGTTAAACATACCATAAATATCCTTCACATAGCTTAGAAATAGGCTTTGAGGTGTTCGGTATGCTAAAATAAACTTTTGTGTCATTCAGGGACTAAAAGTGTCAAAAAGTGCACAAGTTTGCATTTTCGCGCATAACTTACGTTCTGAATACATCCGGACATCCAAAAATTTATGTAAGCATGACTATATTATGCTTTAGTGTTTGGCTTGCCAAAAATCCATTCGTTGCGTCATTTGGATCGTTTTTCGCGCTTATGCGCATTCCGTCGTAATTAAGCGAACATCGCGTTCGTACGACCAAACGAACCAACCCCCGGCATATTTTTGAGCATGTTTCATGTCCACAATGTTTAGGCATCATTTTAGGGCCTTAAAGTTGGCTTTACGGGCCTTGGAAGTGTCGGAAATGGCCTTAAACACGTGCAGGGACTGAAACTGTAATTTCTGAAACTTATTGCTGATCTGTGACTGCTAGGCGGCCCGCCTCAGTTCCTGAGAATCATTAGGCGGCCCGCGAGGCCCCTTCTGACCAGATTAATCGAATCTAACAGCAGTTTCCAGCTGTTTCGTTCACAACCACACATTCTCTTTCGCTTAGTCAGCTGATAAGGATCACTTTTAGACACCATGAGTTTCCGACAAGTGTACGCCTTGGATCATGGCACGTTTTCCATCAAACGATCCTAACGGTGGACCATTTACTATAAATACCCCACCCCCCCATGCTTCAAAATTACAAGAATTCTGATTTGAGAACCTCTAAGTTGAAACCATTGTTTCATACCTGAGATTCTTGAATCGGGATTAGCATTCGGGGACCCTTCGTAAGTATTCTTTCGTTCTTTTATTGCTTTTCGAGTCTTTCGAGTCTGAAAGTCAAACTTTGTTTGACTTTCTACATTGACCAGTTATGGTCAATGCGAAGTTCGTTTGAACTTCGCAACGTGAGTGTAATCACGTTGGTTATAGTCCCTTGGGACTATGCCTACTGATTACCACGTTGTCTAGGGTCGTAGGGTAAGCGATCTAATAAATCGCTTATACCTCGAACCCGACCCATTTGGTCGATCATTAGGATCTGACCAAATACATTAGGTGACCATAGTAGGTAGTGAATAACCTTCCGAGATTATACCCTATGGTCGCTTCGTTTAAGTAGTTGTATGATAGGTAGTTTATATGCCTTAGGTAAATTACCAGAATACCCTTTTCATGTATAATTGGTAATTAAGCATATGTAACCTAAACTTTTGTCACATAACTGATTATGTAACATGTTTAGGCATATAACACTTGTCATAGGACTAGTTAGACGGTCCGAACGCGTTTCACGCGCACGACGCGTTAAAGTAGCATAAGTTACCTTAATGGGTCGCGATGGGTCGAAAGCACTTAGGTTAGTCTCAATGTAGTATGTAGGTCTTGTTAAACCATATCATATGAGTTCCAACACTCATTTGGTTTACCAAGCCTCATCCTATCCGATCTCCCGATTTAAGTCCGGTTTATTTATATAGTCTTAGATTGTCGACTGATTCCGTGCTCCCTCTAGCTTTGTTTGGTTGTTGTTCAAGACCTCCAAGCATTATCAGGCGAGTACATTATTCCCCTATTTTACTGCTTTCAATTGTTTTGGGGTGACTCATATGTGCTAAATGTTTTCGATGTTATAACGATGGTTTCAAAAACAATTAAAACGATTTATACAAAACTAATAACGATTTCAATAAAGTGAACAAACTTGTTGGTTGTAGTTACATAACAAATGACATTCATTAGCAATGATCAAGCCGACCAGTATTAGGTTATGGTACCATAGGATCTGACAAATCCCGTTATTTACTACACCCGTAGTTATGTGTGGGTGTTGTGGGTAGCGACTGAATCTGTAATTTTTAATTTACTCTTTGGTAAGGGTTTATTAATGCGAGATGTTAATCTATCCTTTGGTAAGGGTTTATTAATGCGAATTATTAATCTATCCTTTGGTAAGGGTTTATTAATGCGAGTCAAGAAGGTTTGAATGTTATTAGCGAGACGACCATTTAAGTAGTTTCACGACCTAAAACGAATTTAACGATTGGGTAAACGATTGGTTTTCACACGATGTTTTAACGATTGGGTAAACGATTGGCTTCAAAGCGATATACGATTGGGTTTTGGTTACATATTACATGATTTACATTGGGCATGAACATTACTTTGGTGGGTTGGTTTGATTAAGTGATTAAGTAACAATGCGTGTGGAATATGATACAAGCATGGTGGATACGCCGCTGGTACTTCCTATATATAAGTGTTTGTATGGTATTACATATTGTAGCGTTATTTGAATCATTTCAGTTTGAGACATAGAACATTTTATACAAGTAACATACTTTTCACAAGACATTTATTTACAAACAACTTATCTTATACAAACTCATTTTACATGGTTATTCATTTAATCATGCATTATTCCCTTATTATACATATCACCTGAACTTATTATTTTTCAAATGATTTACAAAGGCAAAGCAAATTACAAGGTTCATGACTAAACATTTTCTTAAACAGAAGTCATGAATCTTATTTTCACAAAACCTATGTACTCGCCAGCATTTCTTTGCTGACCTCGTTTTCACATATGTTTCAGGTATTGTTGAATGTTATCGATTGATAAGATGCATGCTCACATAGGACTGGACAAGGCCTTAGTGACTCAATAACAATGATAGACTATGTTTAATTTGTGTATTTAGATTTCCAGACGATGTAATTATTCAATGTTTAATAAAACGAAACACTTTTTGGTATCCATGGTTATGAAACATTAATTCTGTTGCAACACGCCCCGATGTTTCCGCCGCGATTTGTTGTTTTACGCGGTCGGGGTGTGACAAATATTGGATCATATATGTCTTAATGGGCCATAATAGTACTAGACCGTGCATCTCTTAATGGATCATATTGGGCCTCAGGTACGATGGACAACAGTAGATCATACATGTCTTAATGGACCTTATTGGCCTCAGGTACGATGGACAATAGTAGACAATACTTGTCTTAATGGACAATATTGAGCCAAAATGGATCACAATGGACAATAGTAGAGTATACATCTCTTAATGGATCATGATGTAGCGCGTGATACGGAAACGAAGATCAAACACGTTGATTCTAAGAATACCCGTGTGTTCTTCCCCAACCCCCAAATTGCAACCCAAAGGCCACGGAATTTGAAGTGAAAATTCAGTTTTTTCAAAATTCAATTCTAAACTTCTCATTAGCTTTAGCAACATATAAATAGAGACGGAAATTCGAAACGGGCCTAAAAAAGATAACGGGCCAAACACACGGCCTAAAACAAAAAGCCCAAAATAGTTCAAAAAACATAAAAATGCAAATAAGTAATAGAAATAAGCGTTTTTTGGCCCGGACGATGACCCAAACCGCCAAAGGCGTTTGCAGCAAGATGGAGCTTTTTCTCACGTTCGTTTCGCCTGGTCGCACGCCCAAAACGGACCTCCGTAGCCCAAGTTAGAGCCATTTTAGTGAAGCCCCTTTTGTTACGCGGTCTTGGGCCTCCAAATACAAAATAGCCTGTTCCTCCACACTTGGGCCCGCATCAGATCATATTGGGCCTTAATAGATCACTGTGGACAATATTATAGCATATATGTTTTAATGGACCATATTGGGCCTTAATGGATCACAATGGTCAATCGTAGATCATACACGTCTTAATGGACCATATGGAGCCTTAATGGATAACAATGGACAATAGTAGAGCATACATGTTTGAATTAATCATATGGGCCTTAATGAATCACGATGGAAAATGGTAGATCATACATGTCTTAATGGACCATATTGAGCTTAATGGATCATGATGGCTAACAGTATATCACACATGCCTTAATGGACTATTTTGGGTCTTAATGGATCACAATACACAATGGTGGATCATACATGTATTAATGGACCATATTGAGTTTTCATGGATAATAGTGGACAATGGTAAATGATACATGTCTTAATGGACTATATTGGCCTTAATGGATCACATGGAAAATAGTAAATCGTACATGTTTTAATGGTCGTATTGGGTTTTAATGGATCACAATGGTTAATAGTATATATATATATATATATATATATATATGTATATATATAATCTCAATTTATTTTTTATAAATTCATATGTATTAATTTATATAAATATAAATATGTTAGTTTGCGTGACAAAAAAATAGTTTACTAGCCACTAATTTATATGGATTAATTTAAACATTTCAAAATTTACATTTGATTATTATAAATTTCAATTTACTTTAAACCTTTCAAAATTTTCATATTTTCACCTCTAAATTTTAGTTTCCCTCTCCATCTCCATTCTAAACCCTAACTCCCTCCTTCCCCAATTGCAAGACACTCCACCTTCTCAAAATTCTCTACCAGATTTGTTCAAATTTCCGATGATATGCCGCCTTCACAGCGGCTATTGAAATATAGTCGTACAACTCGAACATGTAAAGCTTCACCAGATCCGTGTATGAGATCAACAAAAAGGACCACCGGAAACCCCTTTATTCTTTGACCACCCTTATACTACCTCCACCCCCGACTATATACTCCACCACCTCGATACTTAATAACAAAAGAATTCCCTAAAACCTCCATCACTCCTATAAAAACCCTCACGAGTGCAGGGGAGGTGGTTGTTGACGGTGTGTAACAGTTGCGGGAAAGATGGAGGAAGCACCAGAGATTTGAGGAGGCGATTCCGATTCCAAGCGTTTCGTGTGACCTTTTTGGATATGAAACTGGTGGTTGGGAGGGATGGGTGTCATCAACGAGGTATCAATTAGTGCTCTATCTCAGTTTTTAAATCGCAAACTATGTTTATCAATTAGTGCTCTGTTAATTACTTGCTTATTTTATTAAGTGTAGTTTAGGGGATTTGAAGCTTTATCTGATTCATAACCTGTTAGAAGAAAAAATTAGGTGAATTAATTGATTATAATGTTGGTTTGGTTTGGTTGTGGGTTGGTGAATAGACCAAAACAAACCAATCTATCTGTTAGTCAGGATACTGGTAAGATCCTTTTTTTCTTCTAGCCTAATAATGTTCTTTTTTTTTTGGATTACAAGTGCAACTTTGATTACTAAATAAGTAAATATAGATATGTCAATTAATTAAATTTTATTGACCACTGTTGTTATGTCACTGTATGAGGCTATAATGGCTGAAGGGAAGCAACATAATACTCTTGCAAAAGATATGCAAGTAAAATAAGGCCACTGTTTGTAAATGTAAAACAGAACCATGGGTTAGCCTATCGACTTATTACTATCTTTATATGTAAATAATCACCTTTTGAGTGTTTGAATGATATAAAAGTTCCAAAATTTTATCTAATTTTGACCCGTGTGAAATACGTTGTTGTTGATTCATGTCAAAGTAAAAGAAACAGTTCAATTTTTGTGCCCAAAACAACCATTCACCAGTGCAGAAGCAACAGTACAGGTCCATGTAGCAACTCAACAGGTCAGCGTTTCAGCTTTACCACCAACACCCAATCCAAAGGCTAACCAAATCAAGCGTCCTCATGTCGGGTCGGTAGGTACGTTACTAACCAAATCAGGTATGAATTCAAACATGCTGGTTGCCAATCAGCAGGTTTGTATCGTACTTTTATTATGTGATGAACCTTACCCGATCCGAACTGTCGAACTGACCCGAAATTTTTTATGTTCAGTCATATGAAAAAAGTGAACCCAGTGAAAAAAATTCCTGGATCCGCCACTGATTCAAACTACATATATAAAGATCAAGAGTTAACTACCATTTACTTCCCTGTGGTTTTACATTGGGTTACCCTACATTAAACAACAGATTTTAACAATCTTATTTAGTACATAAAAGAAAAGGGAAAATGACAATTTACCCTCCATTAAACACCAGGTTTTAACACTGGTTAGTTTTTCGGACTGAAATACATGTTTCCAGAATGTAAGGATGGAAATGGTACAAATTTGATATTTGGCCTGAAATAGCATAATTGGACAAACCACAAGGACGTAAATGACAGTTAACTCTAAAGATAATAAAATTATAAAGATTATGAGTTCAAATGTATTAATTTAGATGTTGATCTATTTGTAGGGATTTGTATGGATTTCAACGGGCATGGGCCTTGGGGGATATTGTCGGAAAACAAGTGAAGAAAGTAACGGTGGCTTATTTGCTACACTATTGGCAAGAAGCTATGGCTCAATGTTCAATCTTGATAGATGGGGAATTGTGTAAAATGCAAACTTTGATCAATTTGGTGTGTCGAAGAACTCCTTCATCAAGGTTTGTTCTATGGTTGATTATGATCTTGAGCTTCATCCTGTAATCAATTCCTTTTACAGTGGTACAACTGTTGTGACTATAATCCGCCAGGTATTTCATATTTAAATATAGATCTGTACTTGAAAGTTGAAATATGTATCGGTTAAAATGAATAGGTTGACCTTTAAAGTCAAACTTAGACATCGTTTCGGTTTGAATTATGTTTTTTCCTCTAACAGGTCAAATGGGGTTGAAGTCGTTGAATGTGGTCCGAAGTCTAATCTTCATTCAAAGAACCTCTTAAATTATTTTATTTAATAATCAAATTATTATTTTAAAAATTAATCATACTTCACAAAATAAATTATTTGCAAACATGTTAAAGAGAATAGAACAAAGTCTATATGGGTCAACCCGGACCAACCCAATTTGGCCAGTTTCAACCCAACCCAACCCATTTCACCTTGTTACCCAACCCAACTGACCCACATATTGCCTCAGAGTAAAACTATTGTTATTTATACCTAAATGAAGATAAATAATAATATTTTTCCTCAACATAATTCATTCTCAGGTAGATCTTATCGTGTTAGCAAATGTTGGTGATTCTAGAGCTGTTCTTGGGACCACTTCAGACGATGGTGAGGTGATAGCCGTTCAGCTAACGGTAGACTTTAAGCCGAGTTTACCTCGTAAGCATTGTCATGCATTATATAACTATATGAAATCTGATTGTTTTGTGTGTGTGTGTGTGTGTGTTTACCGCTTACATTTTCTAATCCTTGATTTAGAGGAAAGAGAGATACACAGCAGGAGGAGTGTGTCCGAATCAGATGATGAGCCAGGAGTGTCTAGGATTCGAGCTTCAATCGACGAGACACCAGAAGGTCCAGGACTCGTGCTTTCAAGAGCTTTCCGTTACTTTTTTTGTTAAAGTGCTGCTAGGATTAATGCAAGTTTATGTATTTAGTATTCAAATTGACAACTTATGTATGGATTTTGCTTTACTATTGTTAATATTATTAATTTTGTTTTTAGGTTTGTTCATCTTTGCTATTGTTTTAATTCTATGAAAAATTGAAAATAAAATTGCTAATTACACGAAAATGGCCACATAGCCACAACAATATATGTGACTATAAAATAGAAATGACCACACGTACAGTAAATTCGTGTGACTGTTGATACCATTTTGTCACACTTAAGGGGCCATTTTCTTAATTACAACAACCTTTTTGTCACATTTTTTTAAAATTCATGTGGCTAAAACAATTTTTTTAGTGACTATATAATAGAAACAGACACACTTATGGTAAACTCATGTGACTATACAATAGAAACGGCTACACTTAAAATAAATTCATGTGGCCATCGATACCATTTAGTCACACTTAATGGACCATTTTTTTAATTACAACAACCTTTTTGCCACAGTTTTTTAAAATTTATGTCGCTAAAACAAACTTTTTAGTGACTATATAATAGAAACGACCACACTTACGGTGAATTCATGTGGCTATATAATACAGACGACCACACTTACAATAAAGTCATGTTGTCACACCCCAACCACGTAAAACAACAAATCGTGGTGGAAACGTTGGGGAGTGTTGTAACAGAATTATTATTTCAAACCATGGATACAAAGAGTTTCGTTTTATTGGATATTAAACATTGTCTTAAAGTTAAACAAGCAAGTCAAACATAGTCTATCATCGTTATTAAATCACTAAGGCCTCGTCTAGTCCTAAGTGAGCACGCATCCTATTCGAAATCAACATTAAGCGACACCACCTAAAACATATGTAAAAACAAAGTCAGCAAAGAAATGCTGGCGAGCACATAGTTTTTGTGTGAGTGTCAGATTCATGGCTCGTTGAAATATCTCGTACAACTTCGTTAATCGATATTTGAAACCTTGTTTTGTAAAATGTTTGTATTGTAAAATGAATAACCAAATCAAGCAGATTGGTTATAACTTATAAACCTCGATGCCATGAATCTTAACCCAAAACATTTGTTTATGTAAACCAAATCATAAATCGTTCTCGTAATAAAACTCATATGGTTTATATAGTTTCGTAAACATCGTTGTGTGACATCGTTTAACTCGTTCTCGTTATAGATCATCGTTCATTTGTTTAAATCGTTCATAATCGTTCAAAATCGTTCTCGTACAAATCGTTCTCGTGTTAGTTGTGAAAACTACTTTTGGTCGTCTCGCTAATAACATTCAAACCTTTGTGACTCGTCCATCGTTCAACTCGTTCTTGCATTAACAAACCTCCAAAATAAACTCGCCAAAATATTACTGAAATAAATTTCAGTTGCCGAGATTGGCTGCGTTGTCTGCGTTTTGCAGTAGAAGCATTGTGTCGCGCAGAAACACGCGGTACGCGCTTAAACTTGAAAAAAATAACGTTTTTAAGCGTTTTAATTTATTTTTCAATACGAACCTGATTAAAAATAAAATTTTAATCATAACAGAATATTTTTAGGATTTAAATATTATCCGGGCGGTCACCAACGTTCGTTTCGCAGTTTTGTCGTAATTAGTTCTTTAGTCCAAATAAACATGTTTTTTCCATACCGAATCCTTCGAAACTTATTCCTAAGTTATGTAAAGGATATTTAGGGTATGTTTGGCTTACATCACAGTTCCGGAGTGTATGTCGCGTTAAACTGATTGCATTTACACACCAGTTTGCGTATAACCTTCCAGAAAGTGATTTAAAGCTTGAAATCGGAATCGAATCAAATTGTAAAATCATCACACACAATAACACATATAATAACACCAAAGCACATTGTTTTATTGATAATCAACATTGTTTTACATTATACGATGATTACAGAACACAGCTGTCACAGTCTCCCCTACTTTAGGAAATTTCGTCCCGAAATTTTATTTAGAGGAAACTTGTGAAAACAAATGCGGATATTTCATCTTCATCTGGTCCTCATGTTCCTAAGTAAACTCGGGGCCACGTTTGGATTCCCAGCGAACTTTGACCAATCAAATCCGTTTGTTCTTCAACTGTTTGAATGTACGTTCCATTATCTCCACAGGTTTCTCGACAAAGTGCATTGTTTCATTGATTTGAATCTCGTCGAGAGGAATGTGAAGATCAGCATCAGCTAAACACTTTCTCAAATTGGACACGCAAACAGTCGAATGAATATTTCCAAGCTCTGGAGGTAGCTCTAGTCGATAGGCAACCTTTCCAATTCTTTCAACAATCTTAAATGGTCCAACATATCATGGTGCAAGTTTTCCTTTCTTTCCAAATCTCACCACTCCCTTCCAAGGTGACACCTTGAGTAGGACACGGTCTCCGATTTGAAATTCTAAGGGCTTGCATTGCAAATCCGTATAACTCTTTTGACGGCTTCTAGCTGTCACAAGATTATCGCGAATTTTCTTGATTTTGTCTGTTGTTTCCAGAATGAGCTCAGGTCCAGTAAGCTGAGCTTCACCGATCTCATTCCAACATACAGGTGAACGACATTTTCGACCGTAGAGAGCTTCGAATGGTGCCATATTAATACTAGCATGATAACTGTTGTTGTAAGAGAACTCGATCAGTGGAAGATGAGAATCCCAATTTCCACCAAAGTCTATCACGCATGCTCTAAGCATATCCTCCAAAGTTTGAATCGTCCTCTCCGATTGTCCATCGGTTTGGGGATGATAAGCAGTGCTTAGATTCAGTTGGGTTCCCAAAGCAGATTGCATGGTCTTCGAAAAATGAGATGAAAACCGAGCATCACGATCAGAAATGATATCCAATGGAACACCATGCCATGATACAATCTCATCAACATAAATCTTTGCAAGTTTATCAGCAGATAGATCCTCGCGAATCGGTATAAAATGAGCTGATTTCGTTAATCGATCGATAACAACCCAAATAGCATCGTGACCTTTAGATGTACATTTTATCAACACCAGGATGTATAGAATATCGAGACTTGTGAGATTCGTCCATTACCAAGGTGCGAAGATTGTCTTGTTTCGGAATCCACAAACGATCCTTGAAATATAGCAACCCATCGTCCTTTGTTTCGAGTTTAAGTTCGAGTTGAAGCTGTAGCTCATATTTCAATAAGCCTTTGATCACACAAGATCGTTGAGCTTGAAGGACACGAGATTGAATATCAGATAAAGTTCGAACAGAATGAAGCTTGACTCATTCCTTTCGACTAAGCGCATCGGCTATGACATTCGCCTTACCAGGATGGTAGCGGATCTTGCAATCATAATCGTTTAAGAGTTCGACCCAACGTCGTTGCCTCATGTTCAGCTCCTTCTGATTGAGAATATGTTGGAGACTTTTGTGGTCTGTGAAAACCACACACTTCGTTCCATATAGGTAGTGTCTCCAGATTTTAAGTGCGAAAACAACATCTCCTAATTCAAGATCATGAGTCGTATAGTTCTTCTCGTGAATTTTCAGCTGTCTAGACGCATAAGCTATGACTTTACCTCGTTGCATAAGAACGCAACCAAGTCCTAGATTCGACGCGTCACAATAGACAAAAAAATCATCGTTTCCCTCAGGTAGAGATAGAACAGGAGCATCACAGAGCTTCCGTTTCAGCGTTTGGAACGCTTCTTCTTGCTTAGGTCCCCACTCAAAAGGCTTATTTTTCTGAGTCAAAGCAGTGAGTGGAACCGCGATCTTTGAGAAAATAGAAATGAATCGACGATAATAACCAGCAAGACCAAGAAATGATCGAATCTCTGTAGGTGTCGTCGGTGTATTCCAATCCTTAATAGCTGCTATTTTGCAAGGATCCACATGGATACCCTGCTCGTTGACTATATGACCCAAAAACTGAACTTCTCTAAGCCAAAATTCACACTTGGAGAATTTAGCAAAAAGTTGTTCATTCTTCCGAAGTTCTAATGTCAAACGAAGGTGTTGCTCGTGCTCGGCTTGAGACTTTGAATAAATGAGAATATAGTCGATAAACACAATGATGAACTTATCTAAATAAGGTTTACAAACCCTATTCATTAAGTCCATGAAGATAGCTGGGGCATTTGTCAAACCAAAAGGCATGACCGTGAACTCGTAGTGCCCATATCTCGTACGGAATGCAGTTTTGGGAATATCTTCTTCGAGTACACGAAGTTGATGATACCCAGATCGCAGATCGATCTTGGAAAAGCATGAAGCACCTTGCACCTGGTCGAAAAGATCATCAATTCTAGGTAGGGGATATCGATTCTTGATGCTAAGCTTATTAAGCTCACGATAATCGATACACATTCCAAAAGATCCATCTTTCTTTTTAACAAAGAGGACAGGAGCTCCCCAAGGCAAAAAGCTTGGACGGATGAATCCTTTATCAGACAACTCTTGAAGCTGTTTCGATAACTCTTGCATTTCTGACAGTGCAAGACGATAAGGTGCTTTCGCAATCGGGTTGGCATTGGGTACAAGGTCAATATGAAACTCGACTTGACGAACTGGAGGCAAACCAGGCAGTTCATCGGGAAACACCTCTGGATAATCCCGAACAATCGAAATATCCTGAATACTCTTGCTCTTGCCTTTCTCCTAGGTGACATGTGCCAGGAAAGCAACATATCCTTTTCGCAAATAACTTTGGGCCTTTGTACACGACATAAGTTTCATACCACCAGATGGCTTTTCGCCACGAACTTCTAGAACATCGCCAGACGGAAGAGGAATACGAACAATCTTATCGAAACAAATCACCTCAGCATGATGTTTGGTTAACCAATCCATCCCCACGATAATATCAAAACTCCCAAGTTGCATCGGCGTGAGGTCAATGGGAAAAAGATGGTTATCAAGGTTTAACTGACAATCACGAATAACATAATCGAGAACAAGGGGTTTACCAGTAGCACTTCGACAGATAAGGGTTTCCTCAGTTTAGTTCTAGGTATCGCAAGCAAAGGCTCAAAAGATAATGAAACAAAACTTCTATCGGCACCAGAATCAAAAAGAATAGATGCAGGTCGATTGTTAACAAGAAACGTACCATTGACCACCTCGTTGTCAGCCCTCGCTTCGTTAGCATTCAGATTGTACGCTCGCCCACGAGCGGGATTTGCATTAACATTTTCGTTCGCATTTGCATTCGCGTTCGCCAACCTCGGACAGTTGTTGTGGAAGTGACCGAACTCCCCACAATTGAAACATGAACCCGGTGGGAATCTAGCAGCATTCCCCTAAACTGGAGCTTGATTCCGAACAATCTGATTCTGATCCAAACAACAGTTGTTGGCCAGATGCCCAAACTTACCACACGTTGTGCATTACCTACAAGCTTGTTCTGCAACATGATGACCGTTGCAGCGAGCACAATGAGGTGCGGTACCAGCATATGCTTTCTTCACAGGTGGTTGAGCTGGTGGGTTCTGAGCAGTAACTGTAAAGTTCTGAGCACCCTTTCGCTTCCTCGACTTCTTCAACGACTCACCTTTCTTACTCTTACCCTTTTCCTTGACAGATTCGGTCGACTTCTTCTTATCACCCTTGCAGGTAAGTTTACCCTTCCTGACTTGCTACTCAGTCAGGGTAGCAGATAACTCGATCGCTTGACGAACAGTAGTAGGATTAACACCAGTCACAATATCCTGTATGGAATCGGGTAGCCCATCGATATACCTCTCTATCGCTTTCTCCAACGGGGTAACCATAGTAGGACACAAAAGACTGAGCTCCTCAAATTGATCCGTATACGCACGGTGTTCTCCCCCATCTTGTTTT
>JARYGA010032551.1:0-30533 GCA_030545235.1 Helianthus tuberosus
AAAAGCTTTGGTATCTAAATCAGCTTTTTGTTCGTCAGTGTGGATTTTCTCAATTCGTATAAACTTCTTCTCGAAACAATCTCGAATGAAGTGATGACGAATTTCTATGTGTTTAGTTTTAGCATGATGAACATGATTTTTAGTAATGTTTATCGCTGCCTCATTATCAACAAAGATAGGGTGTTAAGAAATTGTAAACCGTAGTCGCGCATCTGTTGTTGGATCCACAAGATCTGAGAGCAGCAACTGCTAGCAGATACATACTCCTCTTCACATGTGGATAAAGCCACAGAGGTTTGCTTCTTGCATTGCCAAGTAACCAATCTTGGTCCAAAAAACTGGCACCCCGCTGTTGTTGATTTAGCGTTAACTTTGCAGCATCCGAAATCCGAATCGGAATATCCTTCGAGCATAAATTCGCCATCTTTTGGATACCACAACCCCAGTGATGGAGTTCCTTTCAGGTAGTGTAATATCCTTTTAACAATTACTATATGCGACGCTCTCGGGTTAGATTGAAATCTTGCTGCGAGGCAGGTTGGGTACATGATATCGGGTCTTGAAGCTGCCAAATACATCAACGATCCGATCATGGAACGATACATTGTTTCATCTAACTTCTCTCCGGTGAGATCAGGATTTATCCCATGGTTCGTCGCTAATGGGGTGGAAGCTGGAGTAGATCCTGACATCCTGAATTTCTCCAAGATATCATGAACGTACTTCGTTTGATGTATGAATATTCCTTTAGATAGTTGATCAACCCGCAGTCCCAAAAAGAATTTCATCTCACCCATCAATGACATTTCAAATTTCTGCTTCATAACTTGTTCAAAATCTTTGCACAGATTCTCATTTGTAGACCCAAATATGGTGTCGTCCACATATATCTGAACTATCAGAAGATGTCCGTCGACCTCTTTGGTGAAGAGAGTGGCATCCACTTTTCCACGAATGAAGTTGTTGGCTAGCAGGTGTTGAGACAATGTCTCGTACCAAGCTCTCGGGGCCTGGTGTAAACCATATAGCGCTTTATCTAGAAAGTAGACCTTGTCTTTGTGGATTGGATCGGTGAAGCCCGGTGGCTGTCCGACATATACCTCCTCTTTTACCTTCCCGTAGAGAAACGCCGATTTAACATCTAGCTGATATACTTTGAAATTTTTCCAAGATGCAAATGCTAGGAAGTTTCTGATCGCTTCAAGTCTAGCAACTGGAGCATATACTTCAGTGAAATCTATCCCCTCTTGTTGACTGAAACCCTGGACTACGAGTCGAGCTTTGTTACGAATAATAACCCCTCGATCATCTCTCTTACACTTGAACACCCACTTGGTGTTTATCTTCCTCTGACCATCAGGCAAATCTACCAATTTCCACACTCCTAACTTCTCAAACTGACTCAACTCTTCTTGCATAGCATTGACCCAAGAATCTTCAGTTAGCGCCTCTTTGTATGTTCGCGGTTCGATCTACGAAATAAAACAACTTAGTGAAAACTCAGTTTGTAAATGAGCAACTGTAGAATAAAAACAAGGCCTTGGTCAATTTGACGTCTAGTGCGAACGCCTGATTGTAATTCTCCAATGATCAGCTCCTCTGGATGGTATGAAAGAGTTCTTGGCATCACCTCGCCTGGAACATCTACCTCACCTTCCAGATTAGTAACATTCTGATTTGCACCTTCTTCATTGACTGGGTTTGTTTGACTTGAAATCTGGATTTGATCCCCCTCAGAATCTGAATCACCATGATCAAAGACTGGTCTATCATCAGATTCTTGATTATCATTGACTGCCGTCTGATTTTCAAGAGATTCCTGAATATCATCATGTTCACCAGCATTACTTGGACCTGCTTCATCATCGTTCGAAGCTTGTCTTTGACGACTAAAAGTTTATGCTGGGAATCTTTCCTGCGATTCTTCATACTCTCTCAAAATATCCAACTCGTCAAAGAAATCTGGTTCTTCTTCAATGTCAAACGAATCCCATAAAGTATCGTAATTAAAATGCCATGAGTCACCGGGATTCTGAGGCGGCATAGTATACCCCTGACACTCAACATGTTGTGCTTCGATAATCCGCTTCAAGCTTGGAACAAAGACTTGTTTCAATGGACTAGTATAACCCACGAAAATTCCTTCAATGCTGTTTGGACCAAATTTACCAAAAGGCTCTAGAACTGTACAGGGAGACCCAAACGGTTCTAAATACTTCAGGTTCGGTTTGCGGTTGTTGTTCTGCTCGAAACTTGTCTTGTTGAATTTCTTTACAGTGAGAACCCGGTTGAGTGTATAGCAAGCGGCTGACACTGCTTCTGCCCAAAAATTGATTGGTAGCTTTGAATCAGCAAGCAACGTCCTAGCCGTTTCAATTAGCGTCCTGTTCTTTCTTTATGCTACTCCATTTTGCTGCGGAGTGTAAGGAGCACTAAATTCTTGCAGTATACCTTTCTCATAACAATATTCTTCCATCTTGATGTTCTTGAACTCAGTACCATTATCACTTCTGATTCTTTTGATACGCCTTTGGTACAGATTTTCAATTTTTCTGAACAACGCCATCAAACTATCAAACGTCTCATCTTTCGACTTCAGAAATGATACCCATAAAAATCTAGAGTAATCAGCTGTTACCACTAGACAGTAGAGATCCCCTGTAATACTTTTGACGTTTACTGGACCAAACAGATCCATATGGAGTCTCTCTAACGGTCTTGAGACTGAGTTGACTTTCTTTTTAGGATGCGATTTCTTCTTCTGCTTGCCTTTGATGCAGCTAATGCACTCTCCTTCCAAATGAAAACCTTTCACATGAACACCAGTAACTAAGTCGTTATGCACCAGGTGATTCATTTTTCGTAAGTGAATATGGCCCATCTTTCGATGCCATAACTTTGACTCTTTTTCTGTTGCTCTTGACACAAAACAATGTGCTTGACCCGTGGTTGTAGTAGCTACACTCATGTCCAACACGTACAGATCATTCACTCTAGGTGCCCTCATGATAATCCATTCTTCGGGAACAACAAATCCTGGTTTCAAGACCAAACATTCTTTGTCTGTAAAGTGCGTTGTATACATGCGATCACAGATCTGAGATATGCTCAGAAGATTGTTTTCAAGCTCGGCGATGTAGTTAACTCTTTCAAACGTTACAATGCCATTGGATAAGGTTCCTTCACCAACTATTCTACCACCTTGATTGCCTGCAAAACCTACATAACCTCCATTGAAATTTCTAACATCATACAGCAGGGCTGTTTTCCCCGTCATGTGCTGAGAAGCTCCACTATCCATAATCCAACGAGAAACGGATCTTGGAAGCTCCTGCACATATCACATACACTTTAGTTAGATTTTGATGCTACCCAAGCCTCTTTTGACTCAGGTAGGTTGACTTTGATACGAGATTTAACAGTGTAAAGTGGTGGAAAATTCTTGTCGTTCATCTTTAAGCTTTCCTCAGACCCAACCTCAACCTTTTAGTATAAAAAGAAATCATTTTGAGAAGGTTGACCAGATGATTGGTCTTTCTTTGAAACAACCTTTTTCTCAGAAGTAACAGACTCTTGTTTTTCAACTTTCTCATAGTAATCCAAAGGAACATTCATCTTTACCGGAATGATAGAAGACGATTGTTTTTCTGACTCTGAAACCTTCGGTTTTGGAGAACTTGTTTTCTTTTCAACAACTTTTGGCTTCCATGTTTGTTGAGACAAAGCAACCCGTTTGTAAAACTTGTCATTTTTAGTTACCATATTCTTAACAGGTTCAGTTTTAATCTTGGTGTTGTCATTTTTTCAAAACCTTTTTTTCTCAACAACCATTGGAGCTTTGCCTTTTGCCTCAACTTTCCTTTTCTGACTCTTAACAACTTCAGACTTAGGCTTAAAATTGTTGCAATTTCGTGCAATGTGCCCAACTTTGTTGCATCTGAAGCATATACGAGTATCAACAACTCGACTTGTGCCTTCAGTCTGAGGCTGTGAGGCCTTCTCCTCAAAGAACTCTTCATTTGATTTTGAAAAAATCTCAGACTCTTGCTTGGAATGAGAACTCGAGCTTTTTACAAACACCTTTTTCTCAGCAAACCTTCTGTTTTGAACATTCTTTTCCTGATAATTCTTACCACCCTGATATCCACCCGACCATCTGTTTTGATTTTTGTTATAAAAACGCAGTGGAACAACTGGTTTCTTATAGTAAGCTTTATCTTTTTCAAAATTCATTTGCCTCTTTGTCTGATTCAAACCTTCTACTTGAGACAAATCAATTTCAACCAGTTTGAAAACATTTTTCAACTTATCCACATTAACATTCTCCAGAGGAAACTCAAAATCCGAATACAACTTATCCGATCCCGACATCTTGTACATGACAATAGTAGGTTCTTCATTTAAGTTGTTTTTGGATTTTGGTTTCGGAATGTAATTGTTCAGAAAACACTCTTCATCCTCAACTGAATCACTATCAGACTTCAAAACACTTTCAGCCATACCTTTAACAATATCAGTTTGAACACTATCATCAGATGAAGAAAATGTAACATCAATTGACTCTGGAAGTTTTATTTCATTAGTTTCATCTTCATCATTAATGTCACACCCCGACCACGTTAAAACAACAAAACCGTGGTGGAAACGTCGGGGAGTGTTGTAACAGAATCATCGTTTCAACAACCATGGTAATTCAAAAGTTTCGTTTGATTGATTTATCAAGTAATTTACATTGTCTTAAAACCAAACAAACAAACTACACATTGTTTATAACTGTTTTTAAGTCACTAAGGCCTCATCCAGATCCTAAGTGACATGCTCCCTAGCAATCATCACGCAACATCACCTGAAACATATGTAAAAACAAAGTCAGCAAAGAAATGCTGGCGAGCACATAGGTTTTATAAGAATATCAGAATCATGGCTCGTTTATATTTATTGCAATACCTCGAAAACCTTGTTTTTAAAAGTATATAATATTGCAACATGATTAACCAACTCAAATCAAGATGGTTATAATTTATAAAATCTCGTAGCCATGACTCTTAACTCGAAAACATTTTGTTTTAGAAAACCATATCGTAAAACATCTCGTTAAAACTCGTTAATAAAAACTCGTATGGTTTATATCATTTCGAAAACCTCGTTGTGTGACATCGTTTCAAATCGTTTCCCAAGTGAACTAAATAATGACCCGCAATGTAATATGATAAAAGCACTTATATATAAGATGTACCAGCAGCGTATCTACCATGCTTTTATCATACTACACCCGTCCCATTATCTAATCACTACCCAAAACCAATCGTTCGTTCAAATCGTTTATATCGTTTAAGTCATTCCAAATCGTTTAATTCGTCCCAAAATCATATTCGTTTTAATTGTGAAACTACTTATGGTTGTCTCGCTAATAACATTCAAACCTTCGTGACTCGACCACCTCGTTTATCATATTAACAAACCACCAAAGGGTAACTTAACAATCATCAGATTCGGTCGTTACCTACATAACCCCCCACACATAACCATGGGTGTAGTCTGATAACGGGATTTGTCAGATCCTATGGTACCATAACCTAATACTGGTCGGCTTGATCAATGCTAATGAATGTCATTCGTTATGTAATTACAACCATCGAGTTCGTTTACATTATTGAAATCGTTATTTGTTTAATATAAACCATCTTTATCGCTTTTGAAACCATCGTTTAAATACCGGAATTCGTTTTGAAAACCATCGTTTAAATATCAAAATCATTTTAATACATATGAATCACCCCAAAACAATTGAAAATAGTAAAATAGGGGAACTATGTACTCACATTGAATGAAGGGTATCCTTGATCTAAAGAACTTAGCGAAGCTCAGACAAACCAAGGAAATTCAAGTAGTACCTAGTAATTGGATCACTAGTAAATAAATCGAAACCTAAATCGGAAGATCGGATAGAATGAGGTCTTGTAAACCAACGAGTGTTGGAACTCATGGGATATGGTTTAACAAAGCCTACATTCTAAATCGGAACCTAACCTAAGTGCTTTCGACCCGTTACGACCCATTAAGGTAGCTTATGCTACTTTAACGCGTCGTTCGCGCAAAACTATGTTCGGATGGTTAAGTATGTGCTATGTCAAGTCTTATATGCCCAATAATTCCTAAACATGTTACTAAATCAGATTATATGTCAAAAACATGTTCACATATATAAAATACGGATTTATGTTTCAAAAGGGCGTTTTGGTCATTACATATGGGCATACAAGCTACTTAACAAATAACTAACCAATCCTATGTGATCATAAGGTATAACTTCAGTGGTTATTCTCCATGCAACTATGATCACTAATCGAGCTTGGTCGAATCCTAATGATTGACCGAACGGGTCGGGTTCGAAAGTCTAAGCGGTTGTTTAGACCGCTTAACTTACGATCTTAAACAAGCACTAAACTAATAGTGACGAGTTAAACATGCCAAAACATGTTTAACCTACTTAGAAAACTGATTTGGTATGAAAACAATGGGTTTTGATACCCAAAAATAGTTCCGTTGCAAAATGCGTGCTAAAACGCATTTTGACCGAAACTTTGACTCGTCACTACGCCTAGTTAACGTGGTAATCAATAGGTATAATTGCTAAGGATTATAACCATCGTGATTACAATCACGTTGCAAAGTTCAATTGAACTTTGACTTGACCAATTGACTGGTCAAACTGAAAGTCAAACTGTTGGCCAAACTTGTTTGACTTTCTGCACTAACATAAATAAAAAGAATGAAAGAATGCTCACTAAAGGTCCTTGCTATCTTTTCTACAAAGAATAAGTTCCTAAACACTTGAGAGAGAGCTCCCAAATCAGATGTAGAGAAGATAAGAAGGAAATGAGCAATTAACAAGTGAAATGGTTGGGCTATTTATACTTGTAGCAAGAACACAAGATCATTACACATGTTTGTGTAGCTTCCAAGCATTAAATCATGGCCATACACTTGTTTGTTGCAGGTTCAAAGCCTTGGGGAAGAGATAACTTGGCCACCACACAAGGAAATTGCATTAACAGCCCCTGAAGATCAAACAGTTTGCTGAAAACTAATTTCTAGTTGCTGGGCACTTCAGGCGGCCCGTGTAAGCATATGGGGTGGGCTTACGCGGCCCGTATGGGCTCCCCAGTTCAGCATAAGTTTGATAAATTACAGAACAGGCCCCTGCACTTGGTTTAAGCTCATTTCAGGCCCTTTTGACCCCCGTTAAGCCATTTTCAAGGCTCTATAAGGTCAATAAAGTTTAGAGGACTCAAAATATGCTCGGGAAACTCTCGGATGTTGGCTCGTTTTGTCGTACAGTCGCGTTGTTTGTTTAATTACGACGAAACTCAAACGGACGCGAAAACGAACCAAATTAAGCGACGAACGGTATTTTTGCATGCCGATCACTAAAATAAAATATTTTAGTGTGTACAAAAATTTTGGATGTCCAGATGTGGTCAGAACGTAAGATATGCGCAAAAATGCAAACTTACGTCGTTTTTGACACTTTTAGTCCCTGTAAGATCAAATAAGCATATTTTCGCACACCGAATCATTCCAAGATTATTTCTAAGCTATGTTTAGGTTATTTATGGTATGTTTAGCTTATGATCAAGTTCCAGACTGTTCGATACCATACGAATCGGTATAGTTTCGCAGTTTGACACAAATAGTCCATGCGATCGAAGAGACTTGTTTTCAATCACCCCAAACCATCCAAAACTTATTTCTAAGTTATGTAAAGGTTATTTTGGGTATGTTTAGCCTATATCACTATTCCGGAGTGTTTATCGCGTTAAACTGACTTCCTTTATGCACCAGTTTGCGTATAACTTTCCAGAAAGCGATTTAAAGCTTGAAATCGGAATCGAATTGAATCATAAAATCATCGAACACAAATACACACATAATAACACCAAAACACATTGTTTTATTGATAATCAACATTGCTTTGCATTTCTCAATGATTACAGAGCACAGTTGTCACAGTCTCCCCTACTTTAGGAAATTTCGTCCCGAAAGTTTAACTAGAGGAAACCTGTGAGAACAATTGCGGATATTTCGCCTTCATTTGGTCCTCATGTTCCCAAGTAAACTATTGGCCACGCTTGGATTCCCAGCGAATCTTGACCAAATGAATTCATTTGTTCTTCAACTGTTTGTAAGTACGGTCCACTATCTCCACAGGTTTCTAGACAAAGTGCATCGTTTCATCGATTTGAATCTCGTCGAGAGGAATGTGAAGATCAGCGTCAGCTACACACTTTCGCAAATTGGACATGTGAAAAGTCGGATGAATATTTCCAAGCTCTGGAAGTAGCTCCAGTCGATAGGCAACCTTTCCAACCCTTTCAACAATCTTAAATGATCCAACATATCGTGGTGCAAGTTTTCCTTTCTTTCCAAATCTCACCACTCCCTTCCAAGGTGACACCTTGAGTAGGACATGGTCTCTAACTTGAAATTCTAAGGGCTTGCGTCGTAAATCCGCATAACTCTTTTGACGGCATCTAGCTGTCACAAGATTATCGCGAATTTTCTTGATTTTTTCTATTGTTTCCAGAACAAGCTCCGGTCCAGTAAGCTGAGCTTCACCGGTCTCGTTCCAACAAACAGGTGAATGACATTTTCGATCATAGAGAGCCTCGAATGGTGTCATTTTAATGCTAACATGATAACTATTGTTGTAAGAGAACTTGATCAAAGGAAGATGAGAGTCCCAATTACCACCAAAGTCAATCACGCATGCTCTAAGCATATCCTCCAAAGTTTGAGTCGTTCTCTTAGATTGTCCATCTGTTTGGGGATGATAAGCAGTACTTAGATTTAGTTGGGTTCCCATAGCAGATTGCATGGCTTTCCAAAAATGAGATGAAAATCGAGCATCACGATCGGATATGATGGCCAAAGGAACACCATGTCGAGATACAATCTCATCAACATAAATCTTTGCAAGTTTATCAGCAGATAGATCCTCGCGAATCGCAATAAAATGAGCTAACTTCGTTAATCGATCGATAACAACCCAAATAGCATCATGACCTTTAGATGTACGCGATAATTTAGTGATGAGATCCATAGCAATGTTCTCCCACTTCCAAACCGGTATCTCTGGTTGTACATGCAAACCAGAAGGTCGTTGATGTTCAGCCTTGACTTTGAGACAAGTTAGGCATTTTGATACATACAAGGCAACATCTTTCTTCATACCAGGCCACCAGAACTTAGTACGAAGATCCTTGTACATTTTATCGGCACCAGGATGGATAGAATATCGAGACTTATGAGATTCGTCCATCACTAAAGTGCGAAGATCGTCTTGTTTCGGAATCCACAAACGATCCTTGAAATAGAGCAAACTATCGTCCTTTGCTTCGAGCTTAAGCTCAAGTTAACGTGGTAATTCCTTACCCATCAAATTTTGTGAAACACAAAATTGTTGAGCTTGAAGAACACGAGTTTGAAGATCAGATAGAGTTCGAACAGAATGAAGCTTGACTCACTCCTTTCGACTAAGCGCATCGGCTACGACATTCGCCTTACCAGGATGGTAGCGAATCTCGCAATCATAGTCGTTCAGGAGCTCAACCCAACATCGTTGCCTCATGTTCAGCTCTTTCTGATTGAGAATATGCTGGAGACTTTTGTGCCATAGAGGTAGTGTCTCCAGATTTTAAGCGCGAAAACCACAGCTCCTAACTCAAGATCATGAGTCGTATAGTTCTTCTCGTGAACTTTCAATTGTCTAGACGCATATGCTATAACTTTGCCTCGTTGCATGAGAACACAACCAAGGCCTAAGTTGGATGCATCGCAGTAGACAACGAAATCATCATTTCCCTCGGGCAGAGATAGAACAGGAGCATCACATAGCTTCCGTTTCAGCGTTTGGAACGCTTCTTCTTGTTTGGGTCCCCACTCAAAAGGCTTATTCTTTTGAGTCAAAGCAGTGAGTGGAACCGCAATCTTAGAGAAGTTCGAAATAAAACGACGATAATATCCAGCAAGACCAAGAAAAGATCGAATCTCTGTAGGTGTCGTAGGTGTGTTCCAATCTTTAATTGCACAATCTTGGATGGATCCACATGAATACCTTGCTTGTTGACAATATGTCCCAAAAACTGAACTTCTTTAAGCCAAAATTCACACTTGGAGAATTTCGCAAAAAGTTGTTCCTTCTTCAGGAGTTCCAAAGTCAAACGAAGGTGTTGCTCGTGATTAGCTCGAGACTTTGAATAAATAAAAATATCGTCGATGAACACAATGATGAACTTGTCTAAATAAGGTTTACAGACCCTATTCATTAAGTCCATGAAAATAGCTGGAGCATTTGTCAAACCAAAAGGCATGACAGTAAACTCATAGTGCCCATATCTCGTGCGGAATGCAGTTTTGGGAATATCTTCTTCGAATACACGAAGCTGATGATACCCAGAACGCAGATCGATCTTAGAAAAACAGGTAGCACCTTGCAGCTGATCAAAGAGATCATCGATTCGAGGTAGGGGATATCGATTCTTGATGGTAAGCTTATTAAGCTCACGATAATCGATACACATTCGAAAAGATCCATCTTTCTTTTTCACAAAGAGGACAGGAGCTCCCCAAGGTGAATAACTTGGACGGATGAATCCTTTATCAGATAACTCTTGAAGCTGTTTCGATAATTCTTGCATCTCAGACGGTGCAAGACGATAAGGTGCTTTCGCAATCGGGTTGGCATTGGGTACAAGGTTAATATGAAACTCGACTTGATGAACTGGAGGCAAACCAGGCAGTTCATCAGGAAACACCTCTGGATAATCCCGAACAATCGGAATATCCTGAATACTTTTGTTCTTGCCTTTCTCCTCGGTGACATGTGCCAGAAAAGCAACATATCCTTTTCGTAGATAACTCTGGGCTTTCGTACAGGACATGAGTTTCAATCCACCAGATGGTTTCTCGCCACGAACTTCTAGGACATCACCAGACGAAAGGGGAATACGAATTATTTTATCAAAACAAACAACCTCGGCATGTTGTTTGGTTAACCAATCCAACCCCATGATAATGTCGAAACTCCCAAGTTGCATCGGTACGAGATCAATAGGAAAAAGATGGTTATCGAGGTTCAATTGACAACCATGAATAACAGAATTGAGTACGAGAGGTTTACCAGTAGCAACTTCAACAGATAAGGGTTTCCTCAGTTTAGTTCTAGGTATCGCTAGTAAAGGCTCAAAGGATAACGAAACAAAACTCCTATCGGCACCAGAATCGAAAAGAACAGATGCAAGTTGATTGTTAACAAGGAACGTACCGTTAACGACCTCGTTGTCTGCCCTCGCCTCATTCGCGTTCAGATTGAATGCTCATCCCCGAGCGGGATTCACATTCGCCATCGCGTTCGGGTTCGCATTTGCATTTACCAACCTCGGGCAGTTGTTGCGGAAATTACCCATTTCTCCGCAATTAAAACACGAACCAGGTGGGAATCTCACAGCATTCCCCTGAACTTGTGCTGGAACCTGAGCAGCCTGATTTTGACCAAAATGACAAATGTTGGCCAAATGCCTAAGTCTACCACACGTAGCACATTGTTTACAGGCCTGCTGGGCAACATGGTGACCATTGCATCGAGCACAGTGAGGTGCGGTACCAGCATATGCTTTCTTTGCAAGAGGTTGAGTCGGTGGGTTCTGAGCAATCTGTGCTGTAACCGTAAAGTTCTGAGCACCCTTTCGCTTCCTCGACTTTTTAGAAGACTCACCCTGCTTCTTACCCTTACCCTTACCCTTTTCCTTATCAGAATCGGTTGACTTCTTTTTATCACCCTTGCGGGTAAATTTACCCTTTCTGACTTGAGACTCAGTCAGGGTAGCAGACAACTCGATTGCGTAACGAACGGTAGTAGGATTAACACCGGTCACAATATCTTGGATGGAATCGGGTAAACCATCGATATACCTCTCGATTGCTTTCTCCAGTGGAGTAACCATAGTGGGACACAACAAACTAAGCTCCTCAAATCGATCCGTATAAGCACGGTGTTCTCCCCCGTCTTGTTTCAAATCATCGAATTCTCGTTCCAAAGCTTGAATCTCGTGACGGGGACAGAACTCTCTCATCATGAGAGCTCGGAGCTCTTCCCAAGTTTGTGCTAATGCCACTTCGGCACCCCTATCACGCATCACTCTGTTCCACCATGTAAGAGCACGCTTCTTAAACACGCTTGAAGCAAATTCAACCTTACGCGCATTCGGACACTGCACATGTCTGAATGTGCTCTCGATACTCTCAAACCACTGCAAGAGCGCAGTTGCTCCTTGTGACCCAGAAAACTTAAGCGGCTTCGCAGAATTGAAATTTTTGAAATTACACTGAGCATTATTGTTGTTATTATTGTTGTTGTATAACTCGTGGATTTGGGTCACAACGCTTGGAAGCACAGCAGCCATTTGCTGAGAGACAAGGGCTTCGACTTCCTCAGCAGTAAAAGTTCGAGCATCGCGTCGAGGAGGCATTGTCTAACAAGGAAACATGAGAAACGAGTGAGGTTGACAATTGGAGAAACAAAAGAGGTATTGAAAACATCGACAAAACACAAGGAAGGCGATCATTCGTTCGTTACCTTGAACAAACAAACGACACGCAGTGACTAATCAAAGTAGATAGGTCATAATAATGTATCACTGAAGACATGATCGCCTATAAGTGAACACTCACCCCAAGAGTTCCCAGGTAAGAGTGACTGGTCCGATACTGCGGATTTGTACGAACACTCTAGCCTTAGACAGAAAACTCAGGGTACAGGCATTCACTCTTCCAGTTTGCACATGTTCACATTATTTAGACCCAAACTTTGACGAGATTTTGAAAATTCTGAGGGCATAAAGCCGAAAATGAATCAAACTGAAAGGGTTCAAAACTTTACAATCAATCATCCAAGGATAGATGATTAATTTTCGAAGCGGATTCGTTATTGTGTTCTCGTTGTGGTTATCACCTAAGGATAGGTGACGGTATTGTTTTAAAATCTAAACGCAAGAATACTTGCGTTAGGGTCTTAGAAAGTTATAGTCTAGGTCAAAGCAATGCTAATAACCTAATTCCCTATAACCATTGGCTCTGATACCAACTCTTCTGTCACACCCCGACCACGTTAAAACAACAAAACCGTGGCGGAAACGTCGGGGAGTGTTGTAACAGAATCATCGTTTCAACAACCATGGTAATTCAAAAGTTTTGTTTTATTGATTTATCAAGTAATTTACATTGTCTTAAAACCAAACAAACAAACTACACATTGTTTATAACTGTTTTTAAGTCACTAAGGCCTCGTCCAGATCCTAAGTGACATGCTCCCTAGCAATCATCACGCAACCTCACCTGAAACATATGTAAAAACAAAGTCAGCAAAGAAATGCTGGTGAGCACATAGGTTTTATAAGAGTATCAGAATCATGGCTCGTTTATATTTATTGCAATACCTCGAAAACCTTGTTTTGAAAAGTATATAATATTGCAACATGATTAACCAACTCAAATCAAGATGGTTATAATTTATAAAATCTCGTAGCCATGACTCTTAACTTGAAAACATTTTGTTTTAGAAAACCATTTCGTAAAACATCTCGTTAATAAAAACTCGTATGGTTTATATCATTTCGAAAACCTCGTTGTGTGACGTCGTTTCAAATCGTTTCCCAAGTGAACTAAATAATGACCCGCAATGTAATATGATAAAAGCACTTATATATAAGATGTACCAGCAGCGTATCTACCATGCTTTTATCATACTACACCCGTCCCATTATCTAATCACTACCCAAAACCAATCGTTCGTTCAAATCGTTTATATCGTTTAAGTCGTTCCAAATCGTTTAATTCGTCCCAAAATTGTATTCGTTTTAATTGTGAAACTACTTATGGTTGTCTCGCTAATAACATTCAAACCTTCGTGACTCGACCACCTCGTTTATCGTATTAACAAACCACCGAAGGGTAACTTAACAATCATCAGATTCGGTCGTTACCTACATAACCCCCACACTGAACCATGGGTGTAGTCTGATAACGGGATTTGTCAGATCCTATGGTACCATAACCTAATACTGGTCGGCTTGATCAATGCTAATGAATATCATTCGTTATGTAATTACAACCATCGAGTTCGTTCACATTATTGAAATCGTTATTTGTTTAATATAAACCATCTTTATCGCTTTTGAAACCATTGTTTAAATATCGGAATTCGTTTTGAAAACCATCGTTTAAATATCAAAATCGTTTTAATACATATGAATCACCCCAAAATGATTGAAAATAGTAAAATAGGGGAACTATGTACTCACATTGAATGAAGGGTATCCTTGATCTAAAGAACTTAGCGAAGCTCAGACAAACCAAGGAAATTCAAGTAGTACCTAGTAATTAGATCACTAGTAAATAAATCAACACCTAAATCGGAAGATCGGACATAATGAGGTCTTGTAAACCAACGAGTGTTGGAACTCATGGGATATGGTTTAACAAAGCCTACATTCTAAATCGGAACCTAACCTACGTGCTTTCGACCCGTTACGACCCATTAAGGTAGCTTATGCTACTTTAACACGTCGTTCGCGCAAAACTATGTTCGGATGGTTAAGTATGTGCTATGTCAAGTCTTATATGCCCAATAATTCCTAAACATGTTACTAAATCAGATTATATGTCAAAAACATGTTCACATATATAAAATACGGATTTATGTTTCAAAAGGGCGTTTTGGTCATTACATATGGGCATACAAGCTACTTAACAAATAACTAACCAATCCTATGTGATCATAAGGTATAACCTCAGTGGTTATTCTCTATGCAACTATGATCACTAATCGAGCTTGGTCGGATCCTAATGATTGACCGAACGGGTCGGGTTCGAAAGTCTAAGCGGTTGTTTAGACCGCTTAACTTACGATCTTAAACAAGCAGTAAACTAATAGTGATGAGTTAAACATGTCAAAACATGGGTTTTGATACTCGAAAATAGTTCCGTTGCAAAATGCGTGCTAAAATGCATTTTGACCGAAACTTTGACTCGTCACTACGCCTAGTTAACGTGGTAATCAATAGGTATAATCGCTAAGGATTATAACCATCGTGATTCCAATCACGTTGCAAAGTTCAATTGAACTTTGACTTGACCAATTGACTGGTCAAACTGAAAGTCAAACTGTTGGCCAAACTTGTTTGACTTTCTGCACTAACATAAATAAAAAGAATGAAAGAATGCTCACTAAAGGTCCTTGCTATCTTTTCTACAAAGAATAAGTTCCCAAACACTTGAGAGAGAGCTCCCAAATAAGATGTAGAGAATATAAGAAGGAAATGAGCAATGAACAAGTGAAATGGTTGGGCTATTTATACTTGTAGCAAGAACACAAGATCATTACACATGTTTGTGTAGCTTCCAAGCATTAAATCATGGCCATACACTTGTTTGTTGCAGGTTCAAAGCCTTGGGGAAGAGATAACTTGGCCACCACACAAGGAAATTGCATTAACAGCCCCTGAAGATCAAACAGTTTGCTGAAAACTAATTTCTGGTCGCTGGGCACTTCAAGCGGCCCTGCACTTGGTTTAAGCTCATTTCAGGCCCTTTTGACCCCCGTTAAGACATTTTCAAGGCTCTACAAGGTCAATAAAGTTTAGAGGACTCAAAATATGCTCGGGAAACTCTCAGATGTCGGCTCGTTTGGTCGTACGGTCGCGTTGTTTGTTAAATTACGATGAAACTCAAACGGACGCGAAAACGAACCAAATTAAGCGACGAACAGTATTTTTGCATGCCGATCACTAAAATAAAAATATTTTAGTATGTACAAAAATTTTGGATGTCCAGATGTGGTCAGAACGTAAGATATGCGCGAAAATGCAAACTTACGTCGTTTTTGACACTTTTAGTCCCTGTAAGATCAAATAAGCATGTTTTCGCACACCGAACCATTCAAAGCTTATTTCTAAGCTATGTTTAGGTTATTTATGGTATGTTTAGCTTATGATCAAGTTACGGACTGTTCGATACCATACGAATCGGTATAGTTTCGCAGTTTGACACAAATAGTCCCTGCGATCGAATAGACTTGTTTTAAATCACCCCAAACCATCCAAGACTTATTTCTAAGTTATGTAAAGGTTATTTTGGGTATGTTAAGACTATATCACTATTCCGGAGTGTTTGTCACGTTAAACTGACTGCATTTATGCACCAGTTTGCGTATAACTTTCCAGAAAGCGATTTAAAGCTTGAAATCAGAATCGAATTGAATCGTAAAATCGTCGAACACAAATACACACATAATAACACCAAAACACATTGTTTTATTGATAATCAACATTGTTTTGCATTGCTCAACGATTACAGAGCATAGTTGTCACAATTAACCAACCCGGACTTTTTATTTGAAAAATTGTTTAACACTGGCGGTGGAACCTGATGGTATCCAACCCCAGTTCCATCCGAGTAAACATCTTCGCCTGTTTTGTTTTTCCCGATGGGTTTGGGAACAATGTGTTGCAAAACAAAGCCTGCGGAGTTGTAACTGGTTAATTTCAGATTGATACGCTCATTCTCAATCTTAGCTTCTTCAAACTGAAGCTTCAATTTAGCAATCGCATCCAGTTGTTGATTGATTTGCTCCTCTTTGTATCTAAGAACTATAGTTAAATGCTCATTTTCTTTATTGGTTTTACCGTTTCTTTCATCAGAATCTTTTACCGTTCGTTTTAGTTTGTCAAATTTTTCTGAAATTTGACGATTTTCAAGAATCAATTTTTCATTTTCTTTCTTAATTCTTTCTACTTCAATTTTATCATTTTCAATTCTCTTAGTTAAATTTTTAGCTCGATCATTTGAAGCTTTTAGCATTTTATCACGGTCTAGAATCTGATCTTCAACCTTTCTGACTCTTGTTGTTAGTTCTTCAACCTTTGTATCACTAAGGTAAGTAAGTGTACTACAAAACTTGCAGTTTTTCATGCAACTTTTGCAGTCACTATCACCTTTGACTTTCTTACTTGACTCTCTTGTTGAAATGTTTGGACTGACCTTGCTTTTAGACTCAGTTTCAGACTTAGAGTCTACCTGAAGTTCCTTTTCAGCAAACACTTTGTCAGCCATCTTCCCTAGGTTTTCAGCGGTGAATTCTTGTGAAGTATCGATAATCCCATCATCAATCTTCTTAGGCTGCGACTCTTTCTCTTTCTCTTTTTCTTCTCCACCTCCCCACCATTTTCTTTGAAAGGCTTCTTCTTCTTCAGCAAATTCCTCAATGAAAGCTTCTAGACTAATAGTTTTTGTATCAATAGCAATGTTTCCTTGAGGATCTAGGTAACATTCTCTATCAGCATCCCATCTCTTTGCTCTCTTGGCTTCACTGAACACCTTAGATAATCTGATCATCTTGAATTCTGCTCTCTTCTTTCTGCTTTTGTATTTTTCTTCTTCATTTCTTGTGTCTTTGAAAGGAATAATCTTTTCTGCTGCAAAAGCGTAACCAACTGCATCTTCCTCTGGTAGCAGTTCACTCCAATCAAAACCTTCGTCATCATGAATAACAGCAAGAGCTCTTGATTTTTCTTTGGGCGCATCCTCAAGCTGCTTCATTCTGGGTGGTTCTGATTTATTCTGATGATAGATTGCTCTTTTGTAGTAATTCTCGCGGAATGGATTCGCAGTATCATCAGCAGGAACGTTACGACATTCACGTTTGAAATGTCCTTTTTGTTTACACCTGAAGCATGTGACTTTTGATTTGTCAAAGCCAAGTTTTGTGGACGGCCCTCCGATAGAGTGTCTCCCAGTAATCTCCATAAACCGTTGCGCTCTCCGGACTGCACTGGCCATACACCACCTGATATCGATCAGTTCCATCTCTTCAGGATCTATTTGATCATAGTCCTCCTTAGTCAGGTTGGTGTTTCCAATCTTACCCGCCACGAGGCTCTCGTACGATTCTAACACTGACGCTAAGAACACCATCTATTGTTTTGCTGACTCTTCACTGAAATTTTGAGCATTCTTCAGATCCACAGCAATGTTACATTGGAACAGATTCTTTGATGCAGATTGGCTTTAAGTTGTTGAAGAATATCCACTATGAAAATCACTGTGAGGAGTTTCTTGATTCACATTATTTGAACTCTCTGTAGAAAATGTTGTTCTTGGAGAACCAGTCTTTGGTAGATTTCCTCTGTAGTACAACTCCACATTCTGCTGATAAGATGAGTTGTTGACTTTGCTGGATTTCTTGATCTCCAACTCGTGACTCTCCAGTCTTTCAATAAGCAGATCCACTGTCAACTCTTCAGAGTTGATTGTATTCTTCATCATTAATGCAAAGTACTGCCAATCTTGTTCATTCGGCAGCGAGTCGAACAGTTTGTCAACCAACTCTTCTTGAGTATATACAATTTTGTGTCTTGCCAGCTCCAATTTCAGATGCCCGAATCTCTCAATCATCTTGGAAACAGACTCGTTCTTTAAACAGCCAAATAAATCAAACTCTTTTCTTAACAGTTTCTTTTTGTTTTTGACTATCTCAGCACTACCTACACATTTTACCCTCAATTTCTCCCAAAGATCCTTTGAATTTTCATATTCAATCAACGAAATTATATCATCTCTCACAGACTGATGAATCAACGCGATGCACTTTTGTTCAGCAACATATCTTTCAATCTCGTCATTATCTGTTAGACTTTCACCAAAACGTCCTCCTCTAACGTAACCAATCTTTAAACTCTTCCAGCTTGGATATGCAAAAGCTTGAAGCCACTCGTCAAATCTTGTAGCCCACCTATTGTAATCTTCAATCGCCAACAGTTTTGGAGGTTTGTTGTATGTTCCATAGACACTCTCTACACTCAAAGCATCATTGAGAGTCTTCTTTGCACTTGATGTCGGTGTAGTTTCATTCGTGTTGCTTGATGTAGCATCTCCAAAACCACCAGTAAAAGCAAACATATCACTAAAAGGATTCATGAAATCATCCATCTTTCAAGTACCTGAAATAGTCAACAAATACTTAGCAAAATTTTTGAAATTTTGAAAAATGATTTTCAAACGAAATTAGTTTGAGCGGAATTATGAACTCAAATGAAATTATCCTTCACACGATATTAGCTTCAAACGAAATTAACAAGGAGAATCTAATTCCGTGCGGAATTAGATTGGTTTCAAGCGAAATTACGTCTCGTTTGAAATTTTCAAGCGAAAATTAAGAACAATATGTCTAATTTCGTGCGGAATAGGATCTGGTTCAAACGAGATTAAGACGACGTCAGCATTTTCGAACAACTTTTCAAGCGGAATTAGAATTTTTATCAGTTTTCAGTCGAATTTTAGTCCAATTCTTTCAAGGATTGGTTAGAACTATGTTTCGCTTGATATATGTGAAAATCAGGTCATTTTGTCCGTTCAATCTAGTTCAAATCAGAAAAGAATGAGTAGAAGTGAGAGAACCCGGTAAAATCAAGCTGAATTGGTATGAACTCCTCGTCCTGAGCTCTGATGCCACTTGTTGGATCATCGTGTGACCCTAACGAGTCAATCTGAGTAGTTCATCATAAAAAACAAAGGCGGAATCAATGTAAATGATGTCAACACAGCTTGTTTCTTTCTAATCTTTATCTATTACTGATTTTCCTGAACTTTTACATATCTGATTACAATTCGGCAGCACCTCGGCTCTCAAACACATACTTATAATTCCGTTTCAAATGATCAGACAACATCAGTATTTATAGGGTGGTTAATTCCGCATGAAACTATCTCAAGCGGAATTACATTGTTCATGCGGAGTTACCAATTCCGTGTGAAACAACTAATTTCGTTTGAACTTCTTTAATTCCGTGCCCTGATCTAACTTATACAATACAAGACTCATTAAAGACAAAGTTAACAGACATCAGTGCACCAACAAAAACACATGTAATGATCCTAGTGATTCAATATTTCCTATAAATACCCACGCTTTTCATCATTGTTCCTTGCTCATTTGATCTCATCTGCTCTAAGTGGAGGTATTCACATAGTTGAAGACCACCTACCTGAGCATTCTTGAGTTCTTATTCCTAGCTTGGACCTCTTGTAAGCTTCCTTCATGCTTGTTCATGTATTTTAAGCATGAAAGTCAAACAGTGTTTGACTTTCTGCTTTGACCATGATTGTTCAACACAAAGTTCGTTTGAACTTTGCAACGTGAGCGTAATCACGATGGTTATAGTCCCTTGTGACTATACCTACTGATTACCACGTTGATTAGGCGTAGTGACGAGTCAAAGTTTCGGTCAAAATGCCGATTATGCGCATTTTGCGACGAAACTATTTTCGGGTATCAAAACACTTTGTTTTGATATCAAACCTGTTTTCTAACTTAGTTAAACATGTTTTAACATGTTTAACTCGTCACTTTTAGTCTAGTGCTTGTATAGGGTCGTAAGTCAAGCGGTCTTGACAACCGCTTAGACTTTGGAACCCGACCCGTTTGGTCGATCGTTAGGATCCGACCAAACATATTTTGTGACCATAGTTGTATAGGGAATAACCTTCCGAGGTTATACCTTATGGTCACTTCGTTTAGTTAGTTGTATGATAGGTAGTTTATATGCCTTAGGAAAATGACCAAAAAGCCCTTTTTGCGCATAATTTCATTTTAAGCATATGTAACACATGTTTCGACATCTAAACTGATTATGCAACATAATTAAACATGTTAAGGTATATACTAATTTTTATAGGACTAGTTAGACCGTCCGAACACGCTATTTCGCGAACGACGCGTTAAAGTAGCGTAAACTACCTTAACGAGTCGTAACGGGTCGTAAACACTTAGGATAAGTTTCAATTTAGAATGTAGGCTTTGTTAAACCCTATCACATGAGTTCCAATACTCATTTGGTTTACGAGACCTCATTCTACCCGATCTTCCGATTTAGGCGTCGATTTATTAACATAGCTATCCGATTACTAGGTGCCACTTGATTTCCTTGGTTTGCCCGAGCTTTGTTTAGTTCATTTAATCGAGGATACTTCGCAATCCCAAGTGAGTACATAGTCCCCTCTTTTACCGCTTTCAAATGTTTTGGGGTGATTCATATGTGTAACCGATTTATTTTCCAAATGTATGGCATATATGTGTTTACTAAGTGCTTTGATGTGTATTATTCCGATAATGCAAATACGATGTTTATCCGAATCCTTAAAAGATATACCTATCTTCATAGTTAGATTCTTATAGGATATTTGAAGTACAGTCTTAGATCTTCCTATCTTCATAGTGATATTTTTAAGAAGTACTTTACGACACGATGGTTACGGTTTATGTGTAGATTGTTGGTGATTTAGATAACAAAACTAGAGTAATACAATATGCACATGGTGGATACGCCGTTGGTACTTCCTATATATAAGTGTGCTTATTGTATTACCCTTAATGGCGTTATCCCGAATCACCATTAGGATTTAGAATGTTATGATTCGACGATTCAATGTGACAGAAACTATACCCTTATAGCATCTATCTATCTTCATAGATTGATTCTTGTAGGATGTTTAAAGTGCTAATATTGGAGTCCTTGATTGGATTCATTGTGTACTTTAATGCGTATGTAACTAGACAATGTGACAGAAATTATACCCTTATAGCATCTATCTATCTTCATAGATTGATTGTTGTAGGATGTTTAGAGTGCTAATATTGGAGTCCTTGATTGGATTCATTGTGTACTTTAATGCGTATATGACTAGACAATGTGACAGAAACTATATCCTTATAACATCTATCTATCTTCATAGATTAATTCTTGTAGGATGTTTAGAGTGCTAATATTGGAGTCTTTGATTGAATTCATTGTGTACTTTAATGTGTATGTGACTAGACAATGTGACAGCAACTATATCCTTATAACATCTATCTATCTTCATAGATTGATTCTTGTTGGATGTTTAGAGTGCTAATATTGGAGTCCCTGTTTGGATTCATTGTGTACTTTAATGCGTGTTTACCAGTTGTTGACAAGTTGACGATTATGTGTTTATGTGGTAGTTGTGATTTAGATAACGAAACGGGTGTAATAATATAAGAACATGGTGGATACACCACTGGTACTTCCTATATATAAGTGTTCTTATATTATTACTCTTGTAACGTTATCCGAATCACTTTAGGATTTGGTGTACGATTGTTTCAATGTTCGATTATCCAAAATCCTCGTAGAATCTCCCATATCTTTATATGTTAGATTTTTAGAAGGATAACTAAAGTATTATCATGAATCATTGACTTGATTTATATAATACTCACACAAGTTTTGATTTATTTCAAAACAGTTATTAATAATCCTTGATTGGATTTCTAATAACACCTTAACAAGTTTTACGATGATTTCAATGAGATTACAATATACAATTTCAAATGGCATAAAAATTACTTAGTAATAATCATATTTGCCATATACAAACTATTTGCCACGAGGTTTCACAATCAAGATTATGTATTGCAATACTAAATTTTTGCCATTCTCTGGCTTCAAGATTTATTTTAAATTGACAGTTCTTGTAGTTGTCAAAGTATTGCAATACCAAAATTTTTGCCATTTATTTGGCTAACAAAACCTATGTACTCGCCGGCGTTTTTATGTTGACTATTTTTCACATATGTTTCAGGTTTTCAACTATTCGAGCATGCAACGCATAGGACTGCATCTGGGCCTTAGACTTCTTTAATCGAAAGACAATTACATGTATTCTTTGTTTGTAATATGATGTTAATAATATTGAAACAATTTAGTACCAGTAGTTGTGAGCAATTTGTAACGTGACTCCCCGATATTTCCGTCGCGTGTTGTTGTATTGCGCGATTGGGGTGTTACAACTAACAATTCAGTTAGTGTTGGGTGTGATGAAATGAGAGTAGGATCCTAAAGCTTTTGGTAGAGAAAATTGATTTTGGGGGTTTATCATGGGTCTGGAATTGTGAGCCTTACTTTGAATGTGAGTGCCACAATATGGTAGAACATAGTATGTCGTTCATATGTTGACAGGTCTTAGACACTGATAAATGAGGTAACCGTTATAGAATTTGTATAGCTCAAAGTGTCTACTCGTCAAGTAAAGCTTTGTCTGGATATTGTAAGAAATGAGTTTCCTCACAATCGATGCAGCCATGTACTCGGGGAATCAACGTGGGTTTCCGAATTATGAATTTATTATATCAGAGCGAGGAATTTCACGGATAGTTTGAAACCATGAACGCTTAGATATAATATGTATTTTCCAGCCAATTCTAGGGTTGGTTGCCCTTCCTTGTATGCCGAGAGAAAGGATTCAATAGTCAAGGTACATATATGGAAAAACAGTTGATTACATCAGGCGTCTGTCAAAACCTCAAGAAAATTGGTTAGGTTAGATGCTGACGAAGCACAGTAAATAAAGGCGTGAGTTGTTGGAGTTGAACGGAGGATTCGGATTCAGGATAAAGTACATAAGTATATGGTATAAAAGTATAGTAAAAACAGAAAATATATTATGTCCAGGAACTTGTCACGACACTGAGTTTCTGTGATTTTACGGGTCCTTGTTTGCCCGATAGAATCAATAACAAGGAACGTGGATACTGAATAACGGAAAACCAAAACACAAACTGTTCGGGCGAAAGAATAGTTCGGACGACAGAAGCCTTTCGCAAGAAAGGGATCACTCTTTCGTATGACAATTATTGTTTGAACCGAACTTTGTCTCAGAACGTTTTAACTATTAATCAGCTATGTTTGTGAGTCCATTTATGTTATAGGTATATTATAATAATAGTCTAGAGTATCATAGAAGTCATGCATGGAGGTGTAAACCTCGCTGTAGTTCACCAAAGCACAAATTAGTTAACAAAGTTAACTAATTGGTTTTGGTCATGAATAACTGAAATGGAAATGAAAGAATTAAAATAACCAAACAACCGAACAAGGACAACCCAATGTGTGCCAACTCAACATAGAAAGAATGAACTAAGTGTTGGAGGTTGGACGGGGTTAACTTGTTCTAGTTGGAGATTAATTGGGTGTTCGTTTTACAAGATCAAGTGTGGTGGTGGAACTAGATTGGAAACCAAGGCTTCCATGGTTCACACACTATTCATATCAGAATCATTCATATCGAAAATGAGGGATCTGACGAACATTCAACACTTAGAAAATGTCGGAACAAAATGAAATCAGAACCTTTCGTGCGAGAGGGGCTCCTGTCGCACGAAAGGGGTTAACCTTTCGTGCGAGAGGGTTGCCTATTGGGCGACAAGCGCTGTTTCGAGGTGAAATTAGTTCGGTTTTGGTTGAACTGTTCGTCTTCTCGGCTGTAATTGATTCTAACATGAATCCACAACTATGAACTTAGCTTGTGAGCTCGGAGAGTCTCTGATTCGACCAAGTTTAATATCAGAAAGTTTGTTTTGCAAAAAAGGTTTGAAAGAACAACTCCAATCCTTAGCTTGGTCCTCAACAAGTTGAGATTTAATTATCAGATTGCCAATGCAAATCTGAGAAACCAAGTTCACGTGATTGAAGAATGTATAAAAACCTAGAAAGGTAGAAGAAGATAGAAGAACTATGAGTGTTAGTGAGTTGCAAACTCACTTAGGAAGTTGCTGGAACAAGATCAGCTGAAATGTCCAAGTTCAAGTTTTTAGAGAGAATTTCAAAGTTGTGGAAGTGGCAAAATGAAGAAGTGGGTTGGTATTTATTGGCGGAAGCGGGAGTTTGGGACGACAGGTTGTTTGGACGAGAGGGGCCTCTAGTGCGAGAGGGCCTTTCGCACGAGAGGGGCTTTCCCATTTTGTTCGAAATTCAAGTTTATCATTTTCGCCCGGTTTGTTGGTTTTAAGCGTGTTGAACGTGTAGGTGCAATGCATAAGTGTAATATATGAATAAATGAATGTATAAATGAATTTTGCATGTATAAACAAGTACGGATTCGTGTATAAATTGTATCAATTATGCACGTATAATGAATATACATAACAAGTATTTACGAATTATGAATAACACAAGTGTACAAAATATCGAGTTTTCATTACGATTCAAGTCTCGGATTACAATGATTGAAAATGAAATACGAATACAAGGAAAATACAACTTTCTATAAATAGAAATACAATTAAACTTGCTAAATAAGCAAAGTTACAAAAGCGAGGCGTTACAAAAGTGGTGTCCGCCATCATCTTAATGGGTGCCAAGAGGGGGAAAGTTCTCTTGTGCACCCCATTCCAACCAATCACCTTTTTTTTGTTTTTATTTTTTTCCTTAATTTTTAGTTAAACCACAACATAATAGTTATAGTTAAAGAGTGAGTTAGTTATAGCCTCCCTATCTTCACGGTAGCTACGTTAACACCGTTCCATATTAAACCACGACGTTAAATCTTAATCAGTAGCTAAAAATTATAAAGTCATAATAATACAATTATAACAGAATATTTATGTTAGCAAGGATAGTAGACTTCGAATTATTGTATTGGTTTTCATTTATTTCTGGTTCTTTAATACTGTAATTATATTTTTGGTTTGTGTAATAAGTACACTTTACAACCAAAAACATAGGAATATACAACTCAAGTTTTCAAGATAACACCAACTCAAAAGAAGTTCTGGCTCTCTCTTTTTAACTTCCCGACCGCCGGTGGCTCGACGGAGCGATAAAGATTGGGTTAGTGTGCGAGGCCGCCTCGGTTTTCCGGCTTGACCTTCTCCCTAACTCGTCCCTTTCGTCTCTCCCATTCGCTGTCCGGGGCCGGTAGTTCCTTCTTAGTTTTTGTTTCGTTCACTCACTCTCGCCGGAACTTGACCCCGATTGCATAACAGGTCTGATATTGGCTGCGACTATCTTGCATAGTTTAGCTAGACCGATTCAAATCCTATTAACCTTTCATTGCCTTGTTTTCTGGCTTGGTGAGTCGTTTTTATTTCAATGGAGTTCGAAAATACTTGGGGGGTAATGAGGTTGGTGACAAAATACTGTTGACGGAGGTTCAGTATGGAAAAAATCAAAGGAGTAAAGGAGATGGTGTGGAGATTACTTTCCTAGTGCAAAATCTTCCCGATCGTACGACAAAAGAGATTTTATGGCGAGCGTTCCAACCACATGGGTTTGTCACAGATGCTTATGTGGCTCGTAAGAAATATAAGAGGGGGAATTGTTTTGGTTTCGTTCGATATGTGGGGGTAGAAAATGTTGGAGCAACCATCAAGTTGATGAACACTGTTAAGATCTTTGAAGCAAAGGTGATGGCCTCTCTGGCAAAGTATGATAAGAATCATAAGAAATTTATATATACTTCAAAGTTAATGGGTGAAAAAGTCTGGAAGCCTAAGGAATCGATACATAAAAGTCAGCAGGGAATCGAAGTGACCCCTCCACGGGGAGCGACGGTAAGGGAGGGTAAATCATATGCGAGTCTTTTTCAGAAGGAAGGTCATGCTTTGTATTCAGGCTCTAAGACGTTAGTGGTGGATGGTAATGGTTCCAAGTATTCGTTACACTGTATGGGTCGCTCGATTCATGGTATAGTAAAGGATCTCTCTACCTTGAACAAATTGCATAGTATTCTAAGTAATGGTGGTTTGGACAACTATGGGTTGTCATATGTTGGTGGACTCAGTGTATTGCTTACTCTTGGCAATCTGGGGACTGTGAGAGAAGTTTTGAGCGATCAATCGGAACTCCTGTCTAATACGTTTAGTCGGTTCCATGTATGGAAAGGCGAGGATCTTCCGATGGATAGGGTGGCAACTCTCCGGGTTACCGGCGTCCCGGTTCATCTAAAGGAAAATTCATTATATGATCGTATAGGAAATTTGTTTGGATGGGTGGTTCAAGAATCTACGTTTTCTTGGCTCGAGCCGGATAACTCAGACCGCTCAGTTAAGGTCCTGGTTCCCCCGGGAAACGTATCGAGGAATCGATCGTTATGCAATGGAAGGACAAGCGATTTGTCGTTTGGGTCTCTGAAACAATTGACTTATGGAAACCGGATTTAGAGGATGAAAAAAATTCGGAGGACTTGGGCTCGGATTCGGAATCAGATAATAACTATGATGAATACCTAGAGACGGATGAGGTCGAAGAAGGGGAGATCCGGCCACACGGGACGGCGGATGGTTACCGGAAAGATAATAGAATTGAAGAGTCTCCGGAAGTTGTTAAGTCTCCAAGCATTAATCATAAGGAAGGCATGCACGAGATGCATGGGGGAGTGGAAGTTGTGAATGATGTCTCGATGACCGAGGATGATGTTGTTGAAACATCCTTGGATAAAGGTGACAATAATAATGGGAGGAAAGAGAATGTGGGGCACCCAAACGTCAAAGAAAACAAGGATAACTTTTTGCATGAGGAAACAATTATGGATCGTAGAGATTTGGATAAAGACCACGTGGATAATATTGGTTTAGAACAGGAAGATGTTCTTGGTGGTGGGCCTCATACTGGTTTTGATACATGTGTAGCCTCACAAGATGGGCCACTTAACTCTCCTGGGCCATGTGCCCCTCCTACAAATGGCAAACGAACTAGAGATCAAAGAAGCCCACCTTCTGGTGGGCTCTACTCAAGGGCCTTTCATTAGAGTCAGGCACGATGGGGATAATCTAGAGAATACATCGTTGGACCTAAATCGCTTTGCAGAGATTCTGTACTCTTGCGACGAAGTGCTCTTTAATAATACACAGGTTCATTCCTCGAGGGTAGATCTAGGGAATAACAATCATCGAGCTGGGCCTTTTGTTTCCTCCGATGCCACGTCTCCGATTGCGGTGGAGATTGAAGCTACAATGGCGACTGGGGATATAGTGGGTGTCAAGTTGCAGGGCTTTGAAGCGGATATTCGTGCGACAATTAACGGAGAAGGTGCTAACATCGGTTTCCAATGAATTTTCTTTCGATTAATTTATGGGGGTTCCGAGACATTCGAAAATTGGATTGGATTCGAGGCCTTAAGACAAGCCATGGGGTTCAGTTTCTAAGTGTACAGGAAACAAAGTTAAGTGAATCGGCTAGTTTTACTTTCAATCAGATGTGGGGTAGGTCGTTGTATAATGTGGCGGCTGTAGATTCATGTGGGAGATCTGGCGGTTTGGCTTCCATTTAAGATCCGACCGTTTTCTCCGGCAGGGAAGTAATCAAACATCGATTTTTCTTATATGTCTATGGAGAGTTAATTCCAAGTGGTAAGAAACTGAATTTAGTAAATATTTATGCGCCAAACGATGCGTCGGCTCGAAAATCTCTTTGGTCAGAACTGGTAGCTCTAAGGAATTCGAGGCAGGGGTTGTGGGTTTTTATGGGGGACTTCAATGACGTCAGACAGGAAGATGAAAGGCAGAACTCCGAGTATGTGGCGGCGAATGCAGACGCTTTTAATGATTTCATATTATCGGCAGCTTTACATGAATACGATATGGGTGGTGCAAAATTTACTTATATATAAGACCGCGGGGATAAGCTCAGTAAATTAGACCAATTTCTGGTGTGTGTATAGGCTTTATGGAGAACTGGCCGGGGGCGGCTTTGACTGCTCTTGACAGGTTATATTCTGATCACATACCTCTTTTATTATCTACCTCTCCCTTTGATTTTAGACACACTCCTTTCCGTTTTTACAACTCTGGTTTGAGATACAAGGTTTTGTGGAATTTGTTTTGGCCAAATGTAACCAGTTTTCTTTTAATGGGCCGGGGGACCTAGCGCTCGCTACAAAACTTAGATGGCTGAAAGGGAAAATCAAAGATTGGATCAGTTTGGAAAAAATAAGGGGAGAAGATAATTATTCCGCGCATAAGAAAACGTTGGCCGATTTGGAATTATTGGCTAAGGTGAGAAGCCTCAATGAAACTGAGCTGAATTTAAGGATCGATTGCAGACAATTTATGATGGAGTTCGACAAACAAAGACAGGCGAATATAGGTAGAAATCCAGAATTCGGTGGGTATGTGACGGGGATGAAAATACTAGTTTTTTTTCATTCGGTGGTGAAATCCAATTTAAGCTCAAACCGGAACAATGGGGTCTTCATTGGAGAGGAGTGGGTCTCTAACCCGGTTATAATTAAGCAACAATTTTATGATTTTTATTCCCAACTTTTCTCTGAGCCGATGAGCAATAGGCCAAAGTTATAGTGTCCATACCTTAATGTACTGTTGTTGGGCGATAGTGAGGATTTAATTCAGCCGTTCTCTCTTTTGGAAATAAAGGAAGCTGTTGGGGATGTGATGATGATCAAGCTCCCGGGCCGGATGGTTTTAATTTCACTTTTCTGAAGCGATGTTGGAGTGGGTTGGAAGGTAATTTTTTAAAGCTCTTTGAAGAATTTCATAGTCAGCCGGTTTTGAGTAGGACCTGCTCCTCCTCTTTGATTTCTTTAATCCCCAAGGTTAAGGATCCTTACGCCCATTTGACTTCCGTCCCATTAGTCTTATTGGTTGTATTAATAAATTTATATCTAAAGTTCTTGTTAATCGGCTGAAAAAAGTAATTGGGAGCCTTATTTCGGTGGAGCGAACAACGTTTCTCGCTGGCAGGAATATTGTAGATGGGTCGTTGGTGTTATGTTTAAAGTGGACATGCATAAGGCTTATGATTCTCTTAGTTGGAATTTCCTTGAATCTATATTAGCGCAAAAGGGATTCCCAGTTAGATGGTGTGAATGGATTATGGAAATTCTCAGATCGGCCCGAGCTTCGGTGTTGGTAAATGGGTCTCCTACAATGGAGTTTGATTGCTCGAGGGGGATTCGCCAAGGGGATCCTCTATCCCCGCTTCTTTTTCTCATAGCTATGGAAGCTCTTTCAGGTATGATGAAGAAGGCTTCGGAAGTCGGTTTATTCCGCGGCATTTGTATTAACAATAACGGGATCAAGCTTTCTCATTTTTTGTACGCGGATGATGCGATTTTCATGGGTGAATGGTCAGAAACAAATATACTCAATTTACATCGGATCCTTAGATGTTTTCATCTGTCTTCTGGTCTTAAAGTAAATCTATTCAAGTGCGGTTTGTATAGGATAGGAGTGGAGGACGCCGAGGTTGCTAGAATGGCAAATATACTAAACTGTAAAGTTGGTTCTTTTCCATTCAAGTACCTTGGTTTGTATGTGGTTGCAAATATGAACCTATTGCGGAATTGGAAGCCTATTGTAGATCTCTTTAAAGGTAGGTTGTCCATTTGGAAGGCAAAGACATTATTGTATGGTGGGAGAATTACTTTAATAAAATCGGTATTGTCCGCTTTATCGACCTATTTTTTCTCCCTTTATAGAGCTCCGTTACTGGTTCTGAAGCGACTTGGAAGTCTTCATAGAGTATTTTTCTAGGGAGGGACCGAGGAGGTATCAAAGATGTCTTAGATGGCGTGGGAAAATGTAGTTGCACCGATAGAATACGGGGGATTGGGTTTTGGATCACTAAGGGACACAAATTTGGCGATGCTAGCAAAGTGGTGGT
>JARYGA010032552.1:0-26825 GCA_030545235.1 Helianthus tuberosus
GGAACTTATAACAATGGATTTTGTTACTAAATTACCCAAAACCAGAAAAGGTAATGATGCGATTTGGGTAATTGTGGATCGATTAACCAAATCAGCTCACTTTCTACCAATGAAAGAAACCTTTAGCATGGAAAGACTGGCTAAATTGTATGTAGATGAAGTTGTATCCCTACATGGAGTCCCACTCTCCATTGTTTCAGATAGGGATAGTCGTTTTACTTCTCATTTCTGGAAAAGTTTCCAGCAAGCTATGGGAACTCGACTCAATCTGAGTACTGCATATCATCCCCAAACAGACGGACAAAGTGAAAGGACAATCCAAACTCTAGAAGACATGCTCCGAGCATGTGTAATAGATTTTGGTGGAAACTGGGATGATCATTTACCATTAATTGAATTCTCCTATAACAATAGTTACCATTCAAGTATTGGAACTGCTCCATTTGAAGCACTATATGGACGTAAGTGCAGAACTCCAGTTTGTTGGGCAGAAATAGGAGAAAGTCAATTATCAGGTCCAGAAATTGTGCAAGAAACTACTGACAAGATAACTCAAATCAAGGAAAGACTGAAAGCAGCTCGAGATCGTCAGAAGAGCTATGCAGATAATCGCCGCAAGCCGTTAGAATTTCAGGTCGGAGATAAAGTACTATTAAAAGTTTCTCCTTGGAAAGGAGTTGTTCGATTCGGTAAGAAAGGAAAGCTAAGTCCAAGATACGTAGGACCATTTTCAGTAATCCAACGTATAGGACTAGTTGCTTATCGGTTACAACTACCAGAAGAATTAGCTGGAGTACATAATGTATTTCATGTATCCAATCTCAAGAAATGCTTATCAGATGAATCACTGGTAGTACCTCTTCAAGATATAGATGTAAACAAAAAGCTAAAATTTGTTGAGAAACCTCTTCAAATTGAGGATCGAAAGATTAAGTTTCTCAAACATAAACGACTAGTTTTAGTCAAAGTCAGACGGGATTCAAAAAGAGGAGCTGAATACACTTGGGAGCTGGAATCAGAAATGAAGAGAAAGTATCCTCATTTATTCCAGTAAATCTCGAGGACGATATTTTTATTAAGGTAGGGAGAATGTAACAATTCTCATCAAAAGTCCTAATTATTATTTTAATTTGACAAATAGGAAACCCTAATTGAGAAACCCAAGTGATTCTGAACAAACCCTAAAATTTTCAGAACAATCGGAATCAGGATCAGGGCCCCTAAAACTTAAGGGGGTAAACCCTAAGTTAACGATTATCTGAATTACTCGCTGTCAAAATATTAAATTAAGAAACTGTCAAGTCAGCATAGCTAGTCCCAACCGTGGCTACTCTATGAAAAATAGGCAACCCTTACGGACCGTAAGGGTTATTTGTTACGGTCCGTAAGGGGTGGTAAATTTCGGGTATAAATAGCAGACATTGGTACTTGAAATTTGGCATATGTTCGACGAAGAAATTCGTTTCGTAGACTGAAATATGTTCTGTATACTACAATTAACACACACAGTGCACTAATCGACACCGCAATCAGGGTAATAACTCGATCGCTATTACGATTCAACGTCCGATCGATTCTAACTATCCAACGATTGTTTAAGTGCCTCTCAAATTGAGATTATACTTTGTTAATTCATCGTGATTTCGACTTGAATGTTTGAGTACTGCTCGAATTCGGACTATACTCTGTCATTCGTTGTGAATCTGCTGAATTGTTAAGTATTGCACTAATAAATCGTTGTGAGGGTTTAATCTCGTGAATTGTCGTAACTGCTGTATTAGTTACTAACTGGTTTGTGTGTGCATTGTTATTTAAATTAGGTTAATCACGGCTAATCAATAGGCTTATATTCTGCTCGTTAAATCTACAATGTGAGTCATTCTCCTTTTATCAAATTACTTTCAAAAGAATGTTTATTTTAAAGTTATAGTTACAGGGATTAAGTCTTTGTTATCTGAAATTACTGCCAGTATGTGGGGGGATGTGCACATAGCTACTAATTATTTATCACTTGGGGTGAAAGGACCCTACAAGTGATATGTCCACAGTCACAGTCCGGTAAAGTGACAACTGGATCAGTTAATTTAAAAGATGAGGCAATTGTAATCGCTCTTAATACTGTACATTATAACAAACAGGATGTTTTAATAAATAGAATGATTCACTCAGTATTTCCCCACTGACAAAACCTTTTTAAAACATGTTTCAGGTGATCTGTTGTGAGCACAGGAAAAGTGCCGTGGAGCACTACAAGCTTAGAAAGTGGCTCAATGTAAATAAATAAAGAAACATGTTTTAAAGAAATAAAAGATTTCCCAGTAAAATCACTTATTTGTAAATTATGAAATTTATCCCTATATTATATAAACGAGCAGTTTTATTATTAATCGATCCTGTTTAAAAAGACTTCCGCTGTCACCAAATTAGATACCATCGGATTTCCTGCCTCGCGACTCTGGACCGGGTCAAACCGGGCCAAGGGCCGTGACAAATACCCCTAAACAAACTCACGCGCCTCTTTTCTTCCCTTCAATTTCCATCATTTAATCTTAGCCCTTGATTAACTAAATGGATGGTCAAGATCACTTCCTAGCCTTCTTAGCCAAATAAACTTCCTATTGTATCTCGACCCTATTATTATTATTATTATTATTGTTGTTGTTGTTGTTATGTATATTCTAGTTTTATACATAAGATACAAATACACTAGTTATTATTATTATTATTATTATGATTTTTTTTCGATTATTGCAACCGGTACGATTTCGATACTTGGTACAACAACCAAAAGAATATATATCCAAGACGATCTCGACACACGTTTTACATCTGTCTAGAACCAAAGAACGAATATTGATACCGGTACCGATGTTGTTCAGCTAGTATCAGACATTCGTATTGCTTATAATACAAAAATACTCCATGTATTGCAATACGCAGAGAAAACCATAAGAACAAAGAATGTACTAGTCCTGATGATATTTAGACAGTATTGGTTACGTTCATCACAATAAAGAACAAAAAAAAAATAACTATGTTGAACCCGTTCATATTAGACTTTTATCCAACTATAGATAAAGAATAAGAACACACCAATGCTATATTCGAAATTTTATGAAATATTTTATTATCATTATAATTATCAATTAAATATATAAAAAAATCAAGCTAATTAATAGTGCTTGGTCCATTAAGAAGTTGCCACGAGGCAACTTTTTTTTTATTGTTTTTTTCTAGTACAGTCATGTTCGGCATCGATACATGAATGTAAAAACCGGCACTAGCCTGATACAAAAAACGCCAAAAGTCGTAACCGAATTAATATTGAAATTCTTTTAGTTCGGGAAATTCGATACTGCTATCCGGTATCATTTGCTCATTCCTGATCACGGGTACCATACGAACAACAACAGTATCGTACAACTTCTTTTTGTTGATTTAGTATTACAATGGGAGAAGTAAGGACAACACTCAAGAAGAAGGGAAGGGCTAAGGCAGTTGGTCCTGACAACATACCGATAGAGGTGTTGAAGTGTTTCAAAGAGGATGGAGTTCGATGGCTAGCTAGTTGTTTAATCTTATTTTCAAATCGGGAAAAATCCCGGAGCAGTGGAGGAGTAGTGATGTAGTGCCCTTGTATAAGAATAAAGGAGATGTCTAGTGTTGTGGGAACTACAGAGGGATTAAGCTACTAAGCCACACTATGAAACTTTAAGAGTGAGTAATTGAGACTAGGATTAGAAGAGAAACTCAGGTTATGGTAAACCTGTTTGGTTTCATGCCAGGGAACTCAACCACGGAAGCTATTCATATTCTACAAAGATTAATGGAAAAGTACAAGGAGAAAAAGAGAGATCTACATATGGTATTCATTGACCTTGAAAAGGAAAATGACAGTGTGCCACGTAGACTGATTTTGGGAAAACTTGGAGGGTAGGCGAGTTCATGGGAAGTATATAGACTTAATTAGGGATATGTATGATAGGACTGTGACTAGGGTTCGTGCGCCTATAGGAGATACAGAGTCTTTCCCGGTGGAAGTAGGACTCCACGAGGGATCCGCGTTGAGTCTATTTCTTTTTGCGGTTGTCTTAGATGAGTTGTCTAAGTCTATTCAAGAGACAGTTCTGTGGTTCATGCTTTTTGCGAACGATATAGTGCTAGTGGCTGAAACTAGATAAACCCTAAATGCCAGGCTAGAGGAATGGAGAGCAGCGTTAGAAGGCAATGGTTTAAGGATTAGTCGGTCTAAGACTGAATACCTTTATTGTAATTTCAGCGGTTCAGGTGACAACGAGGACACTCAGGTTACCATTGAGGGTCAAGTGGTCCCGCAAACGACTAAGTTCAAGTACTTAGGATCGTTTGTGTAAAGGGATGGGGAGATAGATAGGGGTGTATCTCACCGCATCCAGGTTGGCTGGTGTAAGTGGAGAGCAGCCACTGAGATATTGTGTGACAGGGGGTCCCAACAAAATTGAAGGGGAAATTTTATAGGATAGCAGTTAGACCGGCTATGTTATACGGGACAGATTGTTAGGCCATCAAGAAAACACAAGCGCACAAGATGGAGGTAGCGGAGATGAAGATGTTGAGGTGGATGTGTGGCCACATGAGGTTAGACTGAATAAGAAGCGAGGTTTTTAGGGATTGGCTAGGAGTAGCTAGTATATTAGACAAGTTAAAAGAGGGGAGATTAAGATGGTCTGGGCATGTGAAGAGGAGGCAGTTGACAGAACCAGTTAGAACAGTGGAAACCATAACAGTGGAAGGAAGGAGGAGTAGAGGCAGGCCCAATTTGACTTGGGATGAAAGACTTAGGAAAGATTTGGTAGAGTTCCACCTCTCTGAGGACATGGTTCCGGATAGGAGTTCGTGGAGATGTAGGATTAAGGTTAAGGCCTTGTAGATGAGGGTATAGACGTGCCATAGCTTTTCCTTAGGAAGGGGTATTAGATTTCTTTTACACTTTAGGTAGGCCAACATATGATGATTTTCTTGTATCTATGCCTATGTGTTCTTGCTGATGATCTATCTGACTACTGCTACGCTATTTACTTATCCATCTTGCATCTATCTACCTGTTGGTTATTTTGGAGCCGGGGGTCTCTCAGGAAGTAGCCTCTCTATTCGTAAGATAGAGGAAAGGTTTGCCTACATCCACCTCCCCCAGACCCTACCAATAGTTCTGCTATTTGTGGGATTTACTGGGTATGGTTGTTGTTGTTGTTGTTGTTTTCTTCAACTTTTATTGATTTTATTTTTTTTTACGTTTAGGGGTAGGGATGAGCTCTGTGCCAATCGATACCGAATCGATACTAGTACCGAAAATACCGGTTATGGTACCGGTATATGAAGGTAAAAACCAGTGGCAAATCAGTACCAGGAACACCAAAGGTTGGTACCGAATTGGTACTTAATATGTTTCGGTTCGGGAAATTCGATGCCGGTACCCAGTACCATTTGCTCATTTCTGAACACGGGTTTCATACGAATAATATCATTACCATACAACTTTTTTGTTGATTTTCTTTCGGTTATCTTTTCGTGTTTTTTCTAGATTTTCTTTTTATTTTTATCAGCGGTTCCGTGCGCAACGCGCTTGTAGTGATTTCAAAACACATGTAAACACAGACTAAATAACAAAAGAAATTCGTCGCAACGCAGCGACGGTGATAAACCTAGTTATATTAGTGAAATAAAAAAACGTAAACGGTGCCACTTTATATATATAAAAAAAACCTTAATGTCAATGCAGCTTAGAAGACATATACGTTCTCACGCCCCCAGAATACCATATGCGGATCTCACCGCGAGGCGTGTGACGTACCAGGATCTAGTCACTAATCACATTGAACTAACAGTAAAATAATAAAACTCAAACCTCATTCAATAGGAAAAGTGCATTTCAATTTAAACACAGTATATGTTCAGCGGACGCAAATTTATAATTGTTTAAATACTCGAAAATAAATTGTTTGTAAAGCATCACATAATATTAAGCGTTTCAATAAGCGACACGACCCTAACAACGTACAAGCATGCAGAAAAGTGTGTCAACATAAAGTTGAAGAGTTCACAGTTTTGGTTAACGAAAATCATGTAAGTGTTTAGTTTAAAGACATGTTACGAATAATAAACTCGATACTGATTAACTGTTCTGTTTTTGGTGCCCTCATCAATGTCTATCATCATTGATCAAAGTGTTTAAGGTCATTAGTTCATGCCCGGCTCCTAGAACGGTGTGAGGTTTGTCAGGCCTAATAGCACTATCAACTAATACCCCGTTGCCTCCCGGATAACTAGTTCGGTATGTAAGTAGGGACTTCATGATAGAGTTGAGTTTATTAACTAACATCGAAATTAAACCAAAGCATTTAAAAGTATTCCTCCCAGAAATATTAGTTTGTTTGTCCCCCAGGACGCATGCTTGTGAAAGAGTAGTGAACTCACCTTAGTTTGCTCGGAAAATGATATCGTATCCTTATGCGTTAAATCAGTGTTAGGTCCGTTACACGTGACCTAGTGTATGTTAAATGTAAGTATGTGTATGAGTAGAGTGTTTGCAATGCCCTAAGTGTCCAAATAACTCAGTGTTTAGTGATCTAGGTTTATTTTTGCAAATAAACTATGTCAATTAAATCCTTGCACAATCAACAAGTGCGGACCTAGTACAATGCAAGTGTAAACTCCATATAATTCAACAAGTTCTGACCATTATCATAATATATATATTCGGACCATTATATTGTAAGTACGGAGCATATACAAAAACACATAAATGTGGACACCATGTAATCATAAGTGCGGACTCATCATGAGCATCAACAAGTGCGGACACCTTATAATCTTATGTGCGAACTCATCAATTGTAGACACCTTATGATCTTATGTGCGGACTCATCAGGTGCTGACACAATCTTATGAGCGGACTCATTATATGTGGACCATTATATGCGGACACCCATAATACTTAACAAATGTGGACATGCATAATCTTAACAAATGCGGACCCTTTAAATAAGTGCGGACCATACATCATAATCCCACAAATATGGACTCTCATATAAGTTAACAAATGTGGACACTGTAAGGTCGGACTTTGTGACTTCACAAAGTCTGACAATTAGAAATACCATATTTCAAGGTTTCCACAAACCAAAAACCTCCAGTCGCAGAAATCGGCAGTGTAAGAAATCAAATCAATCTATAGTTCTATCATGTCCATAATAACACTAACATCAAACAATCACTACACATTCATTCAGTCTACAACAATTACATATTCATTTGGCATGATCAATTACACACAATCAATTGTTTGGATCATCTAGGGTTTGTATGAATCAAAATAACAAGTTATCAATAAAGTATAACACTAGCACATACCTTTGATGGATATAGAGATTGTTCTAGGAGAATTGGAAAGATCAAGATTATCGCAACCCCCGATCCCTTATCTGTCCCGGGAACGGGCGGACGCGAATTCAGAGTTTCGGTGGTATCAGCTTGTTAATTTGGCAGCGGAAATTACATCAGGACCGTAGTTAGGAAATGTTTATCAGAGTAAAACCACCATATTTAATATTAATAATTACATGGGAAAAACCCAAGTTTCCTATTACAATACGTTTATAGAGATAAACCCTATTTTATTGAATTTAAAACATCGTCTTTTAGGTAACTTTTATAGCCACATTTTTCCCAAGCCTTCAGTGCTCTCCAGCTGGCTTTTTTACTAATTGGCTGTCACATTGTGTTACCTGAAACGCGTTTTAAAAACATTTGTCAGTGGGAAAGACTGGTGAGTGAATCCCAGTTTAATCAAGAAACATTTTATCAATTAAAACAGTATTGAGAGCGATCACATTGTTTATTTCTACACAATTACTCATTCAGTACTGTCAATCCTGACTGGTGGGTCATATTACACATTGGCTAACTCGTTGTCCAATGGTAACGTGTTGTCGTCCCGACTTACTACTCACAGTGTAGTAAATTTTATATACAAAACCCCAACATACCGGCAGTAATTGAAGAAGTACAAAGACTCAATCACCGCTTAATCACATTGTAAAATAATTAAGGTTTTGTAAAACATTACAAAAAGTTTAACAAAAAGAGGATAAACTCACATTGCTATCTTAGACTTCGCGTAAGGGTTTCCTGGATATAATCTATAATTTTCGCGTAAGGGTTTCCTGGAAAATATTAATGATACCCTCCCCGAGACGGTATTCCAACAACTACGTCGGGCAGAACCACGACAGTTGTTACGGAACCCTAAATCAATCGGGCAGCGTATCTAATACGAAACTGGGGTTATAATACTTACAAAGGAGCAGAACCTCGCTAATTAGGGGGTATTATACTCAAATATTATGCCTAATATTTCAGAATTTGAGATACAGAAACGTTTGTGAGCGAATTGAGTTGAAGCCTGAGGCCTCCTTTATATAGTTGATGAACTTGACTCTCACGCGGCCCGCGTAAGCGTAGCCTTAGGGCTACGCGGCCCGCGTCAAACCTCGGTCAAATCGTAGCTCGTCTGGATCACCATCTAGACTTGACACGATTATGACACGTGTCATCACCGGGCTGCGCCACTAACTTGTTCTTACACGGCCCGCGTAAGCTTAGGGGGAATCTTACGCGGCCCGCCTAAACTAAAGAAAACCAACGAAATCAGGTTTTAACCCTGATATCGCCCGCGTAAATGTTTGGGGTGGGTCTACGCGGCCCGCCTCAACTTAATAATCAAGTTTTAAATTTTATTTTTAATACTATACTGTATTTCGGGCTCGGTTTTTACATACGAGATGCATTTAAAGACATATTGAGACATTTTAAAATATACTAGGGTGTCGGAATTTATTATGAGGGTGTCGGTTTATTGAGGATTGTTACAAAGATTGAAGATGGAGAATTGTGTTGCAAAGCCAAAATGGATTGGAGAGTGATATAAAAGAAATGAAATGTCGTCCAGTGATTATGGGTGGTTTTAGGGTTAGGATTAGTTTATTATAGTTTCACAACTACTCTAAACACCCCTAACTATACAACTTTCACACAAGAAGAACATAATGACATGTAATTTACAATTAAAGTATGTAGTTCACGTATTTGACATGCAGCACACAAGTTTCGTATAAACCATCCGTTTATAATTATTATTCGCGTTACTAACAAACGTTTGAGAGTCATTATGTGTGTGTGTTCCAGTAATTTCCCGAATTACCAAACTAGACTCCTTTAACTAACCCTAGTTAAATGTAATGCTATGAATGTATGTCTAAATTAACTGTGGTTAAGTTAATGTAGTAACCTGAAGTTACGGGTTGTTACATCATCCCCAAATTGAAAGAAATTTCATCCCAAAATTTAATAAGTAGTCACAGAGAAGTGAAAAGCTAAGTTAAGATAAATGTGGCTTTTCTTCGGGTACCACATCATCCCCAACTTGAAAGGGAATTTTGTCTCGAAATTCACTAGTTGCATCAGGGTTAGGTTCAGCAGTTTTGAATAAGTGAGGATACTTAAGCATCATCTGATCCTCACGTTCCCACGTGAACTCCGGTCCACGTCTTGAGTTCCAATGAACTCTCACAATGGGTATACGGTTGTGTTTACAGATCTTAACTTCCCGGTCCATGATTTCGACGGGTTTCTCGATAAACTGCAACTTGTCATCGATCTTCAGTTCTTGGAAAGGAACCACAAGTGTTTCATTGGACAAACACTGCTTTAGATTGGAAACGTGAAAAACGTTGTGAACATTACCAAGTTCATCAGGCAACTTAAGTATGTCGGCCACCTTACCGATTCTTTCCAAATTCTTAAATGGCCCAACATAACGCGGATTGAGCTTGTCGCATTTCCCAAAACGAACCACACCCATCTTGGGTGAGACTTTCAATAAAACACGATCGCCCACAACGAATTCTAAAGGTTTTCTACGCTTGTCGGCGTAGCTTTTCTGGCGATCACGTACTGCCGCCATTTGATTTCTGATTTGAACAATCTTCATAGAAGTTTCGAGTACGAGTTCTGGACCCGTGATTTGGCTGTCACCAACCTCAGCCCAACAAAGAGGAGATCGGCATTTCTGTCCATACAACACCTCGAACGGAGCTGCCTGAATGCTAGAGTGGTAACTATTGTTGTAGGAAAACTATACCAAAGGAAAATGTCTTTCCCAACCTTTACCAAAATCGGTCACACATGCTCGCAACATGTCTTCAAGCGTCTGAATGGTTCATTCACTTTGACCATCCGTTTGAGGGTGATAAGCGATGCTCATGTCTAGACGTGAGCCGAATGATTTGCACATCGCTTGCCACAAATCGAACGCAAAACACGGATCGCAATCGGAAATGATAGAGGTCGGCACCCCGTGCCTAGAAACTACTTCCTTCAAGTAAATTCTAGCAAGTTGCGAAAACTTTTCAGTTTCCTTGATCGCAAGAAAGTGTGTAGATTTTGTCAGACGATCAAAGATCACCCATATGGTATCATTTCTACTTTGAGTTCTTGGCAAGCCAGTGATGAAATCCATGGAAATATGTTCCCATTTCCACATAGGTAGTTCTGGTTGCTAAAGCAAACCAGACAGTTTTTGGTACCTACCTTGACTTTCATGCAAGTCAAGCTTTTGCTCACATACATCGCTATGTTAGTATAAGATTTTTAGATCCTAATACATATTATCAGAACCCGGATGAACAGAGTATAGAGACTTGTGCACTTCGTCCAACACAAGCTCTCTAAGGTTACCGTGCAAAGGGACCCATATTCGCTCCATGAAGTAGCGAATACCATCAAACTTGGTTATGAGTTGTTTCTCCATGCCCCGCATGGATTTAGCTTGAAGGTTCTCGTCCTTCAAAGCTTTAGTTTGGGCGGAACAAATCTGGTCGGGAAGGTTAGAATGAATAGTGAGTTGTAAGGCTTGAACACGTTTAGGTTTGGTTTCCTTCTTGCTGAGGGCGTCGGCTACAACGTTAGCTTTGCCTGGATGATACATAATTGCACAATCGTAATTGTTCAAGAGTTCAACCCAACGACGCTGTCGCATGTTCAACTCCTTCTGATCGAAAATGTGTTAAAGGCTCTTGTGATCGGTATAAATAGTGCATTTAGTACCGTACAAGTAATGCCTCCAGATTTTAAGTGCAAAGACCACGGCTTCCAACTCCAATTCGTGAGTCGTGTAATTCTTCTTGTGAACCTTCAACTGTCGAGAAGCATAGGCTATCACTTTCTCGCGCTACATCAAAACGCAACCGAGACCCTGAATAGAAGCATCACAGTACACCACGAAGTCGTCCGTACCATCGGGTAGGGACAATCTTGGAGCACTACAAAGCTTTTGTTTCAAAAGCTAAAGGCCTTCTCCTGATTCGCTCCCCACAAATAAGTGACACCTTACTGAGTTAAAGTGGTGAGAAGTTGAGCGATTTTCGAAAATCCATCGATAAATTTGCGATTGTACCCCACGAGATCAAGAAATTTCCGCACCTTCGTGGGAGTCTTAGGTGCCACCCAATTCCTGATAGAATCGATTTTTGCTGGATCAACGTGTATTCCCGATTCATTGACCACGTGACCAAGAAAGTGTACTTCTCGAATACAGAAATCACGCTTAGAGAACTTCGCGTAAAATTACTCCTTCCTCAGGAGTTCCAAGATAAGATGCAAGTTGTGACAACTGTCAAAATTTCAGGTATCCGTACAATTAATTAACCATGATTAGTGCTTAATGACTGTGCTGAATTTGCAATTAACTACTTTCTGATTACTGCCATATACATATATGTGCATCATACATTGTTTAATGCCATACCAATATTGCATGAAAGCTTTATTGCCTCAAATGATGCATCAAGTATAGTTAGCACAGTTATTTGATAAATCAGGAAAATGCTGACAGAACTCAGCACATAGACAGACAGTGCATTGAGACACAGAAAGAGCCAGAAACCAAGTATTACACTAGCATAGCATGTAGGAAAGTAAGGATCATAAAACTGCCTTTCTAGTAATAGTTTAAGTGTCAGAAAGTGCCTAAAACTCACCCAAAGTGCTGAATTCAGCAAAATTCAGCAAAAATCAGCATTTTAACAACCTAATTTTATGCAGAAACATGGTTAAATGGTCCTGAATGCTTTCCTAAGTGTCAGGAATCAAAAATGTCACAAAAAGGTACATAAAGCACACTAAACTGCAAAGTTTAGCACCTTAACGAACTAGTAACCAACCGAACAACCGGACACTACCCGAAACACCAAATTTACACTAGAAGCACTGTTTTAACATTTCCAAGCTAGTTATGGTCCCCGAACATCATAACACCCCATACAAATATCTAATAACTAAAACACGTAACTAATACTTGGATTTCAATTAGAAAGTAACTAATCTAGTTTAAGCCTAATCTAGACCCCCCCCCCCCACCTATTTACAGCCAACATGGCCCCCACCATGTTGATTTTATTTCAATTAAAAATTGGATATGGTTCCCTCTTTAATGACATATTATACAAAAGTTAACACTTGAATTTGGTTATAAGTAAGACATGTAAGATCATGAACTCATTTTCACACACACTAGAAAACACACATCTTCACCTTCCTTCCTTGGAGCTCTCAGCCGAACATCACCCCCACACACATCCGTCATCATTCAATCTTCTTCATATATTCTACATATATACAAAGGTGTTAGAGATCATACAAAGTAGCTAGGAGCTTTCGAAAGATCAAAGACCTCTCTCATTTGCTGTTATCCACTTGTTTTCTACACTTGATCATCCCTAGCCTTGTGCTAGTGGTAAGGGTCTTGATCTTGCTAGTTTACTTCTATTTTAAGTGGTTAAAAGAAGAATCATACTCATAACTTTGAAGAACACTAAGATACATAAGATGTAAACTTGAACATAAGCATGTTTAATGATGAAACTAAGTTGTTTATGTGATGATTTGCTTGTTGATTGTTGTTTGTTCATGTGTATGATGTAGATCATCATATGATCTTGCTAGATCATGATTAAAAACATAATCTAGCAAGATGAGAAAGTAGAAATATGGTAGGATGATAGATCATCCACACATGAATCATGAACTTGAAAGAATACCTTGATTTCTTGAAAAAATAATGATCAAAGTGAGTAGTAACACTTGTAGATCTAGAGATTTACGGATGATTTCTAAAGAAACCAAGTTAAAAATATAAGTCTTGCTAGATCTTGGTTCTTACATAAACAAACTTTATTTTTGGTGGTTAAACAAGTGTAGAAACACTTGTGAAACAAGAAGAAATCATAAAGAAACATTTTTAGAAATGATGATCATAAGTTGTAAAGATCAATCTTCTTCAAGAATGAAGTTTTTAAAGAACTAATCACACTTTAAAGGGTAACAAGGCTTACTAATAACACTAGTAAGTTCCTACAAATTTTTACAAATATTCAAGTTCATGAAGTGGTAGATTATTACTTGCTGTTGGCAAATTGGAAAGTAAAGGTTGTTTATTGTTGATTGTGGATTGATTGTGATGATTTTTATAAAAGAAAATGATATGCTTGAAAGCATGGAAACCTCCATTTTTAGGGGAAACTATGGCAATATTTTCTAAAATTTAAACACTTAGAAAAATATTTCTAAACAAGTATTTACAAGTGTATTTTAAACCATAAATTGCTACAAAAACTTTGCCATAATTTTTTGTTACAAAAATACAAATATTAGGGGTTGGTTTTCATATATAAAAGTGACTAAATATGTATTTAGGAAATATATATTTAGAAGACACCATGTGTGTGATTATTTGTATATTTTGTGTATTAGTTATATTATTTTAGGACATGAAATAATATAGCTCATTAAAATACCAAGAATCACAATCCAAAATATTACCAAAATTCCAAAGAATGAATATACACATTTACACAAAAATATTGGTGAAAACCGAACAATGGAATAAGACTAACAAAAATATTCCGGAATTTATTCACAAAGTATATTTTCGTAAATAATATTTTGGACACCAAGGAAACAAAAATATGATTTTTACAATTACTACAAGAATATATCATATTTTTTACAAGAAAAATATATTATTTTTGACAAGTATGAATTATATATTCTTCTTGAATTTTTTTTTTAAGATATATTATTTTTAAGAAATATATATTTTCTTACACAAACATGAAATACAATATTATGAATGAAAGATATATTTTCTCAAATAAATATGAAGTATGTCATTTTTTGGAGAAAAATGAGTTTATATATATTTTCCAAGTTGGACTTGAAAATATATTAATTTTTGGAACTTATAAGAGAATACAAATATTTTTGCCAAAAGAAAAATTATAAATAATTTTTTTTAAATAATGTTTATTACAATATATTTTGGAAGTACATATTGGTGGACTTTTATTAAAGATAATATTCCGGAAAATTAATACGAAATTAAGTATAAGAATACTTAACAATTACAAGAAGATACGTATTCTCGTACGTATAAATGCACACCGGAATACGACCCTAATACGTGGCAAAAATATACAAGTATAAGAATACAAATACAAATATACCCATCCTTGGAAAGGATATACAAGTATAAATACTTGGGGAGTATTAAGTTAAAATAATTGTCTTAACAATTATTCCAAAATTTATAAATATAAATTAAGTTAAAATATTAATTATTTTAACAAATAATTATATAACTTGGAATAATATCGAAGACACAAAAGAATCGTAACTCAAAGACAATAATACAACGTCAAGGTACAACCCGCTCGTCTAATAGATCATAGTACGTTGTAGGTAGTCCCGTTTACCCGAAGGAGCTTGAGTTATGGTGACTGAAGACGCAAGACTGTGAGTTCGTGACCCCCCCCCCCCTTTTTCCTTTAACTATTTTTCCATTTTATAACTTCGGGGGTGAAGTACATGTTACAACTGTTTACAAACGTTACTATTTGGTATGGTTAGCTAAGGAAGGGTACTGCTAGATCATGTGAGTGGTGGGTATGACGCTTAAGACCATTAATCCTCGTTGTAGGACCGAGGGACATGAGTGATAGATCTATTTGGGTGTAGCGAGCCTCGCCCATGTTGGACCAGGGTTTGGCCCATGGGTTGACTATATCTTACAACCGGAAGCCCGGTGTAAAGTCTGCTAGGTTTGAGCCTTCCTGCATCACGTCACACATATTAATGGCCTTGCAAACCATTAATGATCTGTTTTTCCTTGTTGCTTTCATACCGGGATTTACAAGCTTACATACATACTTACAATGATTTCAAAGGTTTACTCATTCACACAAACAAACACACGAACTCGCTCAACTTTTGTTGATGTTTACAAAATACCTGTATTTCAGGGAATTAAAAGTGGATCTGGCGGGCGTTGGATGTTTCAAGTTGCGTTAAGAATAAAGGATGTCATCCGCTGTCTTAGGGTTTGGTTAGTGTGTCTTATTCCTGGACGAGACACATCTACCAAAGCCTGATTTTATTTACAGTCTTTTGATGAGTCCTTCTGGAACTCTAAACAATTCGTATGGTTTGTAAAACTTAAATTTGAAGTCTTTGTTTAAACAATGATGTTTGTGATGTTTTTAAACTTATCTAATGGATGACAATCTATGGTTTTTATCATATAGTTGTTGTTATGATTGAATGCAATGATATTAAGAAAGTCACACCATAATCACGCTTCCGCAAAAGTCAGGTTGTGACACAAGTGTCGCTCATGATCTTCCTTGCTCTTAGAATAGATCAGAATGTCATCGATAAACACAATGACGAAGTCATCAAGATACGGTTTGCACGCACGGTTCATAAGATCCATGATTGCCGCATGTGCGTTAGTTAACCCGAATGGCATGACCAAAAACGCGTAGTGGTCGTACCACGTTCGGAAGGCTGTTTTGAGAACATCTTCCTCTCGGACTCTTATCTGATGATAACCAGATCTTAAATCGATTTTTTAGTAGAAGCTTGACCCTTGCAATTAGTCAAACATATCATCAATACGAGGGAGGGGATAACGGTTCTTGACCGTTACCTTATTGAGTTCGCGGTAATCGATAAACATGCGAAAAGACACGTCTTTCTTTTTCACAAATAAGACCGGGCCTCCCCACGGAGAAGAACTAGGTCGGATAAATCCCCTATCCAACAGTTCTTGGAGTTGGTTAGACAATTCTTGCAACTCTCCCAGTGCAAGATGATAAGGAGCTCAAGTAATCAGAGCTACTCCTGGCGTAAGTTTGATCTGAAACTCCACCTGTAGGTGTGGAGGTAGTCCTAGAAGTTCCTAGGGAAACACATTGGAAAAGTCACGAATGACTGGAATGTCTTCGATCTTCCATTCCTCGGGTTGAGTATCGGTAACGAGAGCTAGAATAGCAGGATAACCCTTCCGTATGCACTTCTGGGCGTTCATAGCTGAAATGATGCCAACCGTAGCACCACTCTGATGAACTTGAACAGACAGTGAATCTCCACTAGGGAGAGAAATACGAACGATCTTCACTTTACAGAGAGTTTCAGCTCCGGTGTTCGGACAACCAGTCCATGCCGACGACTACGTCAAAGCTACCAAGAGTGACGGAAAGTAGGTCAATGTCAAATGTTTTACCTAGAAGATCGAGTTTGCACCCAACGTGAATATGAGACGCTTCAATTGGCTTACCATCCGCCAATTCTACGATATTCTTAGTTTCGAGAGGTGTCGGGATCGATCCTAACAGCCTACTGAATTTCAAGAACACGTAACTCCAATCGGCACCATGATCGAATAAAACAGAGGCGAAAAGATTGTTCACAGAAACGTACCAGTCATGACGTTGCCATCGTTCATGGCGTCCCTCGCGCCAATAGTGAATGCTCTCCCACGAGCACCATATCTGCTGCTGTTACCATTGTTGTTGTTGTGATTCCTGTCGTTGTTGTTATTGTTGTTGTTGACGTTCTGATTCAACTGTGGGCAATCCTTCCTGAAGTGGCCCTCGCTTCCACACTGAAAGCGCCCCTTTCTATTACCCCAGTTCTGCTGCGGTTGTTGCCTCAGTTGTTGCTGCGGCTGTTGCTGTTGTTGCTGTCTCGGGAACGGAGCTCTACAGTCCTTCGCTATATGACCCACTTTGTCACACCTCTGACATGTTCGAGTGCACTGCCCATGATGATGGTAGTTATACATGTTACACTTTGGTTGCTTGCCCGCGTAAGAACCCTGATTCTAATTGTTACCCTGGTTCTAATTTGTAGAGGAAGACTGGTTAAAGTTGCGGTTGTTGTTTTTATCAGCCTTCTTCTACTGTTGGTTAGGATTGGAGGCCTTGTCTGAGTCGCTCAACTTTCATTTACTGTCGATAGCAGGAGTAGTCACAGCACCACGCTCTGGTAGTGTACCACGTTCTACCTCTTGATCCGTAATCTTGTGAGCCAAACGAATGATCAGCGGTAAGTTATCGAGGTTCACTGAAGTAACCATACTTTTGATTTGCGGCACTAATCCATTGATATATTGCTCGATCCGCTTGTAGGGTGGGTTTGATAAGTTAGGGCACATATTTACAAACTCATGAGAACGTTTCGTGTACGATTCAATCTCCGATCCCACCGTCTTCAAATGATAATACCTGTTATCCAACTTTTGAATCTGATCACGAGGACAGTACTCCTCCTGAATTAATTCCTTGAAATCGTCCCAAGTAGTAGCATTCGCCATGTCGATTCCCAGCATCTGAACTTGGGCGTTCCACCAAGTTAAGGCACCATCCTCCAATGTGCCTGAAGCAAACTTAACCCTGTCCCCAGCCAGATAGTTACACATAGCAAATGCTGATTCGGCCTTCTCGAACCAACGAAGAAGTCCCACTGCTCCTTCAGTCCTGTTGAAAGTTTGTGGTTTGCAATCCATGAACGTCTTGAAAGTGTAGACGGGTGGATTGTTCTGATTCTGGTTCACGTGTTGACCAGGATGTGAAAGAACGTACAACGCACGAATGAGAGTTTGAATACGTGAATAAAGAACAAGAATCATCTTTGTGAATGTCGTTCCAGCTTACTAAGCCGCTAAGGCCTCAGCCACATGTGTGTTGATGAGATCCGTCAACTCCGCCTGAGTCATGACGATATTGCCACGTCCACCACCACGGCCACCACCGCGTCCCCCACGTCCCCTCATGATTCTGCATCCACAAGAAGAGTGGTAAGAGTAAGGATCAAGATTAACTAGAAGTCAATCATTTCAATGACTCCTGTAGATTGTTGAATCCCCAATTATGTTGGATAATGGGTCAGAATCCTTTCACACTTGCTAAGTGGTGTGTGTCGGGTGTAATATGTTTTTATTGATATTTTAAGCCCATTTTACACATTAGTCAAGTTTTAAATTTATAAAACACGATATTCTAGTAACACTAAACACACACATGGGCAAGTGCACCCATCGTGAGCATAGTATAGCGTTGGTAAGATACTGAGGTCGTCCAAGGACACAAGAGCTTTTAGTACCGGTTTACTCAACGTCTAATCAAACTAAATTTTTTTAGAAAAGATTTTAATCATGAAAAATAAAAACTAAAAATGCATATATAAAAATAAAAAGAAAACAGATAGATAAGATGAATCACTTGGATCCGACTCGCCTTTAATGTATCCTTTTGATGATTTCCGCACTTTTAAGAGATTATCTTAGTTATAGTAGTAGGCCACTCTTTTGAAGGTGACGTTACCCTCAACCCAGTGGTTTGAGTCAGCAAGGATACAATCCTAAAGGGTCGGAATATTGAAAGATAATTAATTAAGTTATTACTGCAAAAAGTGGTAGGCCCCTCTTTTGAAGGTGACGTTACCCTCGGCTAAGTGGTTTGAGTAAGCAGGGATACAATCCCAAGTAGCCAGTTTAATGTATTAATAGTAGTTTACATATGAGGGGATCAAGCCATTCGCACCCCCGCCATCCAATACCAATGGGTATTGAAGGAGGTCCAAGTAAGCTTGACCCAGGTCCTTGTAGGATCTATACACTGAACAAGGCAAGGACCTTACTAAACCATTCCCTTAACCCCTGACCAGGAAGCCAACATATCTCTATATAGACCGTAGAGATATGAATGGTGTAAATCTTTTACTTTATATAGACAGTAAAGTAATGCCAAGATACCACAGACAAATGATAAAGAAGTTTCACCTTCAACATAAGAAACAAGTTATTAAAGTCATTAATACAAAACCAAATAAAAAGTGCAAAAAGATTAAAAATCAAAAGTAATACATTAAATGCTTGTCTTCACTAAGTGATGTAAGAGACTTAGCCAAACATGGCCTCTGATTTACAAGAACTCTTACTATCAATCTTGGATCCCGAGACTACTACACACACTCTAAGGTGGATGATGGATGATGGTGATGGATGTGGGTGTTGTAGTGGTGGTGGAGTGGTGGCAAAGTGGGAGAGAGATGGTTTGCCAAGGGATGCCTTTGAAGTGAACCAAGCACCCCTATTTATAGCCTGAACAAATGTCACACCCTGACTTTTGCAGAAGCGTATGATGTGTGACTTGCTCAATATCGTTGCATTCAATTATAACAAACAACTATATGATTAAAACATGATGTTCATCCATTCATAATTTTGAAAGGTTACAAACACAAGTCATTTAAGCTTCAACCAACATATCCTCAAGTTATGTTACAAAACAAAAGTGGATGACATCTAAACTTGAAATTTACGTCTTGAAAACAACACCAGCGCCCAAGATCTATCTTGTTTCCTGAAATACATGTAATTTTGTAAACATCAACAAAAGTTGAGCGAGTTCATGTGTTTCTGTATGAGTTCGAATAATCTTGTAAACATTTGTATGTATGACTTTGTAATCCGGTATGAAAGTGTCTATGAACAGATCAATTAATGTGTAGCTAATACATTAATATGTGTGCAATGGCATAGGAAGGCTCAAACCTAGCGGATTTTGTACCGGGGCTCCGGCTGGAAGACATAGTCACCACCTTCGGCCACTTCCGGCCCAGGGGTGGGGCTCGCAGCACCCAGATAGATCTACCACTCATGCCCCTCGGTCCTTATATCAGGATTAATGGTCTTAAGTGTGCGCCTACCCATTCATATAATCTAACAGTTCATTCCTTAGCTAACCATACCATTTGTAAATGTTTGAAATGCTAGTAAACATGTATTTCACCCCCGAAGTTATAAAACTGAAAACAGTTAAAAGAAAAGGGGGACATGAACTCACAATTGTTTAAGAAAATATATATCTTTTTTCATTCAAAAATGATATATTTTCTATTTGACAAAATATGATATACTTTGTAATACTTGTAAAAATCCATATTTTCCATTTCTTTGGTTCCCAAAATACCGTTTGTCATACTTGTCGAGTTACGGATTTATTTCCAGAATATATATATATATATAGGGGACCGCTAAAATGAGAACCACCTCGAGTTGTAAGAACCGTGAGAACTACACCGTACGGGGCGAGGTGGACTAAATTTTTTTTCATAAATGTAGATGCGTGTATTATAACAACATTTGTAAAAAAAATTCAAAAAAAATGTCGTGTGTGTAGTTTTGAGCACCACAAGTTTGTGTTTACGGGTACCGTAAATTTAACCGAAAAATTTACGGTACCCGTAAACACAAACTTGTGGTGCTTAAAACTACACACACGACATTTTTTTTTTGAATTTTTTTACAAATGTGTTTATAATACATGCATCTACGTTTATGAAAAAAAATTTTGGTCCACCTCGCCCCGGATCAAGTAGTTCTCACGGTTCTTACAACTCGAGGTGGTTCTCATTTTAGCGGGCACTTATATATATATATATATATATATATATATATATAGGGAGGGGCTCATGCGAGAACCACCCTTATTGTGAGAACCTTGAGAACCAATGTGAACACAACCTAAAATAGCTAAAAAAACCTAACCCCCACCCCCCCCCCCCCCAAAAAAAAAAAACCTAACCCCCCCCCCCCCCCCAAAAAAACCTAACCCCCCCCCCAAGCTAAATGCTAAAAAAAACCTAACCCCACCCCCCCCCCAAAAAAAAAAAAAACCTAAACCCCCCTCCCCCACCCCCCAAAAACCTAAACCCCCCCCCCCCCCAAGCTAAAATGCTAAAAACTAAACCCCCAAAAAACCTAAAAAAATCAAAAAAAAAATCTAAAATTTTTTTTTTGAATTTTTTAATATTTTTTATGTTAAAATCGCTACTTTTAGAAGCAAAAAATAAAAATAAAAAAAATTTTTTTTTTTTTGCTTCGAAAAGTAGCGATTTTTTTTATAAAAAATTCAAAAAAAAAAATTTTTGTGTGATTTTTAGCTATTTTTAGGCATTTTTGGTGTGTTCCCATTGGTTCTCGCGGTTCTCACAATAAGAGGTGGTTCTCGCATGATCTTCTCCCTATATATATATATATATATATATATATATATAATCCATTTCTTTGGTTTCTAAAATACCGTTTGTCATACTTGTCGAGTTACAGATTTATTTCTGGTATATATATATAGGGTAAGGTTCATGCGAGAACCACCCTTATTGCGAGAACCGCGAGAACCAATGTGAACACAAAATAAAATTTAAAAAAAAATCAAAAAAGCACTCAAAAATTTTTTTTTAATATTTTTTTAAAAAAATCGCTATATTTCGTTACCATTAAAAAAAAACATTTTTTTTCGAGTAACAGTTATCCATGCACATGTGCATATGTATCATTACTTCGACAAATTCGGTAATACGTTATCTGGAATAGACAATCGCACTTTAATTTACAATACCATTAGTAATACACTACTTTTTACATTACTAATATTCAAAATGCACATGTGCATCATTAGGTATAACCATGATATAACGTGTTTTGGTACAAAAAGTTTGTGATGTTGAATGGAGAAGTAGGCCCATATACATGTTTTTTGGTTAGTTATATTTAGTGGTTGATGGTTTGGTTATAGTTGTCAATTTATGATGTAATATGTTGATTGGATGATATAAATGGTGTTTACATACATGTAATAAAGTGAAAATATTGTTAATGGTATTGTATTATGGATGGTAGGAGACTAGGAGGTAATGGTAGTGTATTATGGATGGTATGATAGATGAAAGGGAAAGTGTATTCAAAGTAGTGTATCAAAACACCGTATTTCATGTTGATACATATAAATGCACATGTGCATTTCTAATATTGGTAATGTAAATGAAAGTGCAATTGTCTAATATGTGTAATGAATTACGGAATTTGTCAAAGAAATGACAAAAATGCACATGTACATGCTTGTGTGTTATGGATGGAATGATAGATGAAAGAGAAAGTAGTGTACCAAAACACCTTATTTCATGTTGATACATATAGATGCACATGTGCATTTCTAATATTGTTAACGTAAAAAGTAGTGTATTACACGTGGTAGTGTAAATGAAAGTGCAATTGACTATTATTTGTAATGAATTACGGAATTTGACAAAGAAATGATACATATGCACATGTGCATGGATAACTGTTACTCGAAATTTTTTTTTTTTTTTTTGAAGTTTTTTTTTTATTTTTTATATTAACAAAATATAGCGATTTTTCCAAAAACAAAATAGTAAAAAAATATAAAAAAAAATTTTGGTGTTTTTTAAATTTTTTTTAGGAATTACTGTTTGTGTTCACACTGGTTCTCGCGGTTCTCGCAATAAAGGGTGGTCCTAACGGATCTTTGTCCTATATATATATATATATATATATATATAATCCATAGTTCTTGTCCGGTTTGTCCAATATTCGGGTATAATTTGTATATTTATTTTCTTGGAATTTTGGTAATATTTTGTATTACAACTTTGGTATTTTGGTGTGTTATATTATTTTCAAGTTCCTAAAATAATATAACCAATACACATAATATACAAGTAGCACACAATTTGTGACATCTAAATATATTTTCCTAAATATATACTTAGTCATTTTATTTATCAAAAATCAACCTCCAATCTTTGTAATTTTTTGTAATAAAAATTATGGCAAATTTTTATATGAAAACCATGATTAAAATTTACTTGTAAACACTTGTTTAAAAATATTTTTCTAAGTGTTTAATTTCTATAAAAATTTTGCCATAGTTTCCCCTTAAAAATGGAGGTTTCTATGCTTTAAAAGCTTATCATTTTCTTTTAAAATACATCACCAGTCATCAACAATTTAATCAAGACTTACCATGAGCAAAAATCATGCAATTTACACTATGTCATGAACTTGAAAGTTTGTAAAAATTTGTAGCAACTTCACATGTAGTTTAGTAAGTTTAGTTACCCTTAAAAACATGGTTTATATTTTGTAAACTCATTCTTGTAATTTTTAGTTCTTCACAACTTGTATGAAGATTTACTAAAAATGTTTCTGCTTGTATTCTTCTTGTTTCCAACATTTTTCTAGTATTGTTTTAACACTAAAACATGTTTAACTTCTTTAAGAACCATGATCATGTAAATCTTGTAAATAACTTTGGTTTCTTGAGAAAATTATTTTTGAAATCATCCATTTACAAGACTTACAACATGTATCAATAATCATCATACACAAAAACAACTTCATTTTCAAGTTTATGATCCACATAAAGGATGATCTTTATGATTTTCTCAAGATTCATCCTCATACTTGCTAGATCATGTGTTTAATCATCATCTAGCAAGTTTCTTATGATGATCAACATCATAATAACAAGAAATCAAGTATCATACATACACTAAAACAACTTAGATTTTTATGTTATTAAGCTTTATGTGAATGATCATCTTCTTGTTTCTTTGAGATTCTTATGATTAACACATTACATAACCTTTTAACCACTAATATTAGAAGTAAAATCAAGTTGTAAAGAGCTTACTACTAGCATAAAGGCTAGGGAAGATTCAAAGATGAAGATGATTATGTAGGTGGTGGATAAAAGCTCTATGTGAAGGTCCTTCAATATCCAATTCTTCCAAGCTTCTTAATTAAGCTCCTTGCACCTCTAGATCACCTTGGGTTGTATGAGAAAGACTTGAAAATGGAAGTGTTGTGGTGTGGTGGTGTATGGTGGCCGTAAGCAAGGGGAAGAAGAGGAGAGAAGAGTGTGCAAGTTTTGAAGGTGATGGAGATTATGTGTTAGGACTTGTGGTTATAAATAAAGATCTTCCAACATTGTATAGTCTAGAGGTTATTATTTTCCAAAAGCACTAAACAAATCTAATAAACAAATGAAATAAAATCATGGGGGTGGGTCCCCTTTGGTGACCGTCAAAATGAGGGGGGGTCTAGTTGTGATGTAATGGTAAGTTAGATATTAGGGTTAGATTTCAAGTATATTAGTTAGTGTTATAAGTGTTTAGTGTTTATATGATATATTGTGAAGTTCGGTGACCATAACTAGCTTCGTAACACTAAAACAGTGCTTCTAGTGAAAATTTGGTGTTTCAGGTAATGTCCGGTTGTTCGGTTGGTTACCGGTTCGTTAAGGTGCTAAATTACGTAGTTTAGTGTGTTTTATGTTCCCTTTTGTGACAGTTTTGATTCCCGACACTTAGGAAGGTATTTTGGACCATTAAACCAAAATTCTAATATATATATATATATATATATATATATATTGTTGTTAAAACTGATTTTTGCTGAAATATGCAGAATTCTGCAGTTTTTGTGAGTTTTAGGCACCTTCCGGCACTTAAACTATCACTAGGACGGCAGTTTTGTAATCCCTACTTTCCTACACACTATTCTAGTATAACTCTTGGTTTCGGGGCTCATTTTGTGTCTTAACATCATGTCTGCCTGAGTACTGAACTCCCGTCAGTACTTCTAGTTTGTCTGATTACTGTGCTAACTTTGTTTCGTGCACTAATTGAACCATATTGTGTTGCATGCAATAATGATAAATAATCTTGCAACATGTAATGCACTTGTATGTATATGACAACATTCAGAAAATCATTCATCTCATTAATTAAATCTGGTACAATCATTAATGCACAAATTACTGTTTAACATTGTACGGAATATGTGGAAAAGTGCTAGTTGTCACATTCTCCCCCCGTTAAAAGAATTTCATCCCGAAATTCAAGCTGTGTTATCGCTTGCAGGGGAGTTGTGAAACAAATGCGGATATTTTGATTTGATTTTGTCTTTACGCTCCCAAGTAAGCTCTGGGCCATGACATGAATTTTAACGAACTTTGACAAGTTTAATACGACTTCTCCGGGGCTTGTGGAACTTCCAGTCCGTAACCTCTACAGGTTTTTCCGTAAATTGGAGTTTGTCGTTTGACGTGAATCCCGTCTGCGGGAATAACTACTGTTTCCTGTGTAGGGCTCTTCTTGAGATAAGACACGTGGAACGTGTCATGAACACTGCTAAGCTCTTCTGAAAGCTTTAGTTTGTATGCAATGGTTTCGATCCTTTCCAGGATCTTGAAGGGTCCAATGTACCGTGGGTTTAACTTTCCATGTTTACCAAATCGTACCACGCCTTTCCAAGGTAAGACTTTCAATAAAACCATATTTCCAATTCTCAAATTCCAACGGTTTCTGCCGCTTGTCGGCATAAATCTTCTGTCTATCACGAGCTGACTTGATATGATCGCGTATCGGCGCAATCTTGTCTGTAGTCTCCTGAACCAACATCAGGACCAATAACCTGCGTATCTCCGGTCTCTGCCCAACACAGCGAGGACCAACACTTACGTCCATGCAGGGCTTCAAATGGGGCGGCCTGTATGTTGGTGTGATAGCTGCTGTCGTAAGAAAACTCCACCAAGGGCAGTTGAGTATCCCAACTCCCACCAAAGTCCATCACACAAGCATGTAGCATGTCTTCCAGAGCCTGAATCGTCCATTCACTCTGGTCGTCCGTTTGAGAGCGAAAGGCAGTTTTATGGTTCAACTATGATCCAAAAGTCTTTTTAGAATGTTTGCCAAATCCTTGACACCATTCGACCATCCCGGTCGTATATGATGGAAACAGGCACTCTATGATGTGCCACAATCTTTCGGAGATAAATCTCTGCTAACTTCCTTGTGCTACCTCTCTTACTGATAGGTACAAAGTGCGCAGACTTTGTGAGTCGGTCGATAATTACCCAAATTATATTGTGTCCTCTTTGTGTTCTTGGTAGCCTTGTAATGAAGTCCATGGAGATCCGTTCCCACTTTCAGACGGGAACCTCCGGTTGTTGCAGTAACCCTGACGGTTTCTGGTACTCTGCCTTAACTTTGGCGCAAGTAAGGCAGTTACCCACATATTTAGCGATGTCGGCTTTCGTCTTAGGCCACCAATACCAATCTTTTAAGTCTTGGTACATCTTGTCGGACCCAGGATGGGTCGAGTACCTCGACTTATGAGTTTTGTCCCGCATAAGTGTACGTATAATGCTGAGGGACGGAAGCCAGAGTCGTTCCATGAAGTATAATGTTCCGTCTTCCTTTGGAACCAATTTCACTTCCATACCAAGCAGCGATTTAACTCGTAGGTTCTCTGGTTTAAGTGCTTCCTGTTGTACTTCACGAATCCGAACTGTGAGGTCAGTTTGTATCGTCATCTCTAAGGCTTGCACCCTTAGAGGCTTTGTGCGTTCCTTGCGACTCAAGGCATCGGCTGCAACGTTTGCCTTGCCTGGGTGATACTTGATTTCATAATCATAATCATTCAACACCTCAACCCATCTACACAGTCTCATATTCAAATCCTTCTGATAAAAAATGTGTTGTAAACTCTTAGTAAAGATCGTGCAACGAGTATCATACAAGTA
>JARYGA010032554.1:0-45340 GCA_030545235.1 Helianthus tuberosus
AAAAAAAAATCGTTTACGGGTGCTTACATGCATCGTGACATTGTGAAGTTGACAAATGAGTTGTGGAGGTAAGCTCGGGTAATTGGGAGTGTGAGCATCGACTTCTTTGTTTGTTGATGCAGCAACCTATATGAGATAGATTTAGAAATAACCAACATGGATGTAAAAGTTAAATGGGTCGACCCGTTCATAAGTAAATGGATCGAAATAACCGGCCCCTTTGGGTTGTTTTAAGCTATTTTTTTAACTTACTCATTAGAGATATAACATGACCTTAAGCGACTGTTTGTAAGTAAACGGGTCGAAATAAAACCCAAAACGGATTAAATAAAGTTTGCTAGAACTAACTTGCTCACTGTGACCCTGCGGGAAATACACCACACGACTTCCGACGGTCGGAAGGGAAACAAGAGGAGCGGCACAAGCATGCCAAAGTTCAGAATTCAAACATCTTTTCTCCCCTGAAAACAAAAGCACACAAAAGAATCTAGCTTTTAACACAACTAAGAATCTTTAAAATCATGATTCATGAGGGAAGATAAAAATCGTTAAGTAGTAAGTATTTATAAGAGATTTCTGATGCTAATTTAGAACTAATGTGGTATGGAATGCCACTTAATATTGAATGATTTGAAACTACGGGTGTTCATACCATCTAAACCGAACCAAGTCGTTCGGTTTTTGACAGTGTAAACCATATCGGCCATTTAACTTTTATTATTTATATACTTCTTCGCTTTAGGAATACTTAGTTATGTATATGTATTATAAGCATGAATCATCTTTTATCATTTTTAAATTTATAATACAATCTAATCTTTGAAAAATAAAAGAATCACACCCACAAGCTCATTTAGCTACAAGAAGCACTTCAGATCTCAAACCCATAAAAAGCCCTAATCTTGCAAGCCTTTTATAATCTTGAAAGTGGAAACTTACATAAACACAAGTTTTAAAGAAAACCCAGATCTATTTCACCAAGATTTATGATTTCAAGTCAAAAAGCAAGCATCTTTGAAGCTAAAACAGTTAAAAGAACAATGGGTTTCTTTAACTGAAGCCCAAGATTTGCTAATACAAGCAGCTAGATACCATACAAGCAGCTAAAACAGTTAAAAGAACAATGGGTTTCTTCAACAGGAACCCTAAAATCTGAGTAATAGATAAATAACAGATTCGTACCTTGGTGTCGACGATATTTAACTATCAGAACCGAAGAAAAGCAATCGAAGATCAAGAAACCCTAGGTCAGAACGAATGAAGATCAATTAAATCAACAACTAAAAGGAAGATCGAATGTTAAAGAATGATAAAATCATCATGGTTAATCGAAATAATTGTTGATCTAACCTTGATCTGAAGATCTTTGAGGAGCCGAACCTTGATGTTGAAGATAGTTGAGAGCCGATTTAGAGATGGAGAACAGAAACTTATGATGGAAGAATAAAACCTAGGAGGCGGAGATGTATGAATGAAGATTAGAGAAGTCGGGTATATATCCGACCCAAAAACTTTCGGATCCCGCGTCCAAATGAAGTGTTTGGTTGATTGACACATAGGATTTTGCTGATGTGGCTAGTGTATATCTTTGCCAAGTGTCCCATGGGTTAGCTATTTATTAGAGGAGATAGATAATCTCTCATGTAGGGTTTTAGTTTTGTAATATAATACTGTTAAAGCCCAATAAACAAAACAATCCACTCAACACACGTGAACATGCATGGCTAATCATATTTGATGCTTTTTTTTTCTTTTGGCGGCCCACTATAATTCTTAATAATGTAGAGATAGTAGGCTCGGTCCAATCGAGAAAAATAACGGCAATTTTTACTTCTGTCACTGGCAGCCTACTCTGCCCAACTGGCTGGTTATTTGTTTATTACTCGTTTCCGCTCCATTTGCGCCAGGACCTGCCAAAACACCAAATAATGTAATCTAATACTAAAAACTAAATAAAACAAATAAAAAATATACAAAAACTATACAATTTACACGGGACAAATATGTGTATTTTAACCCACATCAAATATCCCCACACTTAACCTTTTGCTTGTCCCTAAGCAAAATCCCTAGCAACATGTCCAACTTAAACACTTAACAATAACGCAAGCCTCGAACAAGTTATAGCGCGAACTACGAAATCATCAAACACAGAGGTTTCGCAAGACTTACAACGTTCAAAAGGTTGACGAATCATAATATTTAAATGAAAACAGGCCTACCTAATCAAGTTTTTCTCACCTTCAAGCAACCAATCATGCACTGTCAACACCCCTCACAATGTCACTCATCTCTCGGCTAATAAATATGTAATTTCGAGTGAACTCTCAAAACCGAACTATGAAGCATACTATTATAAGCTTGTACGTCAATCAGATTTCCACCTATTTGTTAAAATCTAACACGGATCAAGAGGGCTTTATTTGGTAGGTAAGGGCTAAAGGTAGGTTATATTTTTTTTCTTTGGGAATAAGTGGCTAAACACATAATCACACGATAAACCGGATAAGCACAAAACAAAACACTAACATATTGGTCATTTTGACCTACAACATTATTCTAATAATTTTTTTTTCATATTTTTTTCCGTTTTTCTCTTTCATCTTTTGCTCTCTTTTTTTCTTTTTTTTTCTTGTTTTTTTTCATTTTTCGATTTTTTTTTTAGAATATAATAATCACGTAACACGATCCGGCTATCAAATCACAAACGGGTAACAAACGAATGGCTAGGCTCAAAGTGGTGTATCTAATGGTGGTGGTGATACGGGTCAAACACAAAGGTAACACAAACAAGGTGATCCTAATGCCTCTATCATATCCATGCCAAATCCTAACCGAAGGTCTCAAACTGTATCAAAACGCACAAGTTCTAAAGTAATGCAACAAAGTCGGTAAACACACATGAAACGAAAGTAGTGAACATATAAATATGACACATGTAAAGGCTCAAATCTCACTATCATGTGGTAAATAAGGGCTACCGATATTGACAATGCACAACTAATTAACTCTCCGGCTCAATCCACTATCCTAGGCATCCCAAAACCTTTTACTCCCAAAAACCGATTCAGTCAACCTACTATCCCGCAACTTAAAGAAACATGTGCTCTCCGACTCGTAAATTCGACAATTAAACCGCTTTTGACCGACGTGTTGAAAAGGTTTTTCATTTTCTATGCGCTAAAGGACCGGGACTCGCAAAACCTTTTTTTTTCTTTTTTCAAATTTTCAAATTTTTTTTTATTTTGAATTTTTTTTTTGACTCAAAACTATCTAAAAAGACGTAGTCTCCCATCCCCACACTTAAAATTTACATTGTCCCCAATGTAGGATGAAAGACAACTAAAAATAAATAAAACATAAAACCTAAAATAATATACAAAAATAAAAAGATAACGAATTGGAAAGGACTTAGCTGGTTAGGATAAAAATCAGTGCCAGCTGCGCGCGTCTTCAATCCGAACTCGTACACGATCCAGCTCGATCGTATAGCATTCCATTCGCGATCGGCTTTGACTCTAACTAGTACACTTGGTAAATTCCTTGAAATTGGTGTACAGCTCCGAAATCACCCGAATGGAGATTGAGTACGGGTGGTACATATCCAAACCTGCATAAACAAAAACAAGCAAAAACCAAGCAGTACCGACTCTAAAAAAAAAACATTGACTCATAAACTAACTTAGACTCATGGTACAAAATAAACGACTCAATATACAAATAAACACGTATCACAAACTACCGAGAATATACCAAATAAATAAAATTACAAAACTTTACAAAACCTCCCCACACTCGAATTCAATCTAGAGGTTTCTCCTTTATCCAACCTCGGTCTAACCCGTTCAATTCCACCCTTTTTCCAGTTTTCAATAAAAAATCATTTGTGAAATTGAAAAACAACCTAGAAAACTCAAACGGGTCAACCCACCGATATTTAAACTTACCTGGACCAAACTTGATTCGTGGCATGTAATGAGGAGAATGATGTTGTGCAAACTTAAGTGGTTCCTCCTTCTTTTCATACCATCTTTGCACCCTTACAACATGTTGATCCAAGCTTCTTTGCGCCTTCTCCCGTGTTCTTGTTGGTGTGAGTGGGAATCCAACATCTACTTCCTTCACGGGCCAGCTATCAAACTCGTCAGCCAATTTCTCTTCCTCTTTGATGACCTCAAACACTTCAAATCTAGGGGAAGGCTCGGTAGCCTGCGGCAGAGGGTCCTGCTTAACATCCAACTTAGTGACCCCACTCCCCTGATCATCCACACTCGTAACCTGCGTATCAGACGCATCTCTCCCGCAAATCTCGCTGAGGAGGCTACCCACATGTGACATAAGAGTATCGATAAAGTATATAGTGTCATCAAGCTGCTGGGTATGCCTCATGGAATGCTGAATGTCGAATGTGACCTCATCCTCATCAACTCGAAGAGTCAACTTGCCGTCGTGCACGTCAATGAGTGCGCGTGCAGTGGCAAGGAATGGACGACCTAAAATCAGCGGGACCTCAGAGTCCTCGTCCATGTCAAGGATGACGAAGTCAACTGGAAATACGAATTTGTCGACCTTCACTAGCATATTCTCAACAATCCCTCTAGGGAACTTCACTGATCGATCAGCCAACTGAAGACTCATGCGCGTAGGAGACGGCTCGCCTAGATTGAGCTTAGCAAAGATGGAATACGGCATAAGATTTATGCTAGCCCCTAGGTCTGCCAGCGCATTGCTGACTGTGAGATTTCCGATCAGACACGGAATCGTGAAGCTACCAGGATCAGACACCTTCTTCGGTAGCTTGTTCTGCAAGACGGCAGAACACTTCTCGCTCAATGTAACGGTCGAAAGATCCTCCAACTTCTTCTTATTCGTGAGCAGGTCCTTGAGAAACTTCGTGTACTTCGGCATCTTTGACAGAGCCTCTACGAACGGGATGTTTATGTGTAGCTTCTTCAACATCTCTAGGAACTTGTTGTACTGCTCTGCATCCTTACCCTTCAGTAACCGACCTGGGTAAGGGGGTGTCGGCTTATACACCCTCATCGGCTCCTTCTTATCCTCCTTCTTCTCTCCTGAAGACCCGCTGGACTGTGCTGTACTTGCTGGGCGCAGCCTAGGGTGCACTTTGCCAGCTGGTGTCTCCATCTCAATCACCTCGTCGACCTCCGGGTCCTCATCGACTACCGGCTCGACCTCAATCGCTCCTCGTCCGCTCCTAGTGGTAACAGCCTTCGCAATGGCGTTCAGATTTCCAACAGTGTTACTAGGGAGACCACCTTGAGGTCTCTGGTTCAGCTGATCGGCCAGCGAACCCACTGTCCTCTCCAGGTTCTGTAGTGCAGTGCTCTGACTCTTCATGAAGGTCTCGTGCTCCATGAACCTCGACTGTGTCTCCTGGTGTCGAGTATCCTCTCGCGTGATGAACTGTGTAATCAACTGCGCCTGCTGAGCTAACGTCTCCTGGTTCTTTCTCAACATCTCCTCTATCGTCGGGATATTCGTACCCGAACTCGCCCCTGCTCCTGCTCCTGTGTCCTGAAACAAACTCTGACGCGGCTGAAACCCCGGTGGGTTGTTGTTCTTCCAGCTGAAATTCGGGTGATTCTTCCAATTCGAATCGTAACGCTCCCCGAAATTTCTTTGATTTCGATTACCCAAAAACTCTACCTGCTCTGGTGTCTCAGTAGGGGCAATAGGACACGCGGTCGTGTCATGCCTCCCAGTGCATATCTCGCATAGCTGCTCCTTCTGTATCTTCATATCACCCACCTGCTTTTGCAGAGCATCAATCTGTGCTTGCATCCTGGTGATTTCATCGACCTTGTGTACTCCTCTATGTCTAGCGGATGAATCTCTAGACTCAGGAAACTCGTAGCTACTCATCGCTATATCCTCGAACATCTCAGTTGTCACGGCCCAAGACCCGGTTTGACCCGTTTCAGGAGCCGCGGCAGAAAATACTGCGGTATTGGTTTAATTGAGTTTAACAGCGGAAACAGGATCGCTTAAAGCTAAAATTTTTCCCCGATTATTTATTTCACAATTCGGGATAAAACCCCGATAATTTACAATATTATATTTTTACTATAAAAGTGTGATATTACAAAATCATTTATTTATTTTATATTGAGCCACTATCTTAAGCTTGAAATGCTCCCCAGCACTTTTCCTGAATTACAACAGATCACCTGAAACATGTTTGAAAAAGGTTTTGTCAGCGGGAAATACTGAGTGAATCATTCTATTTATTTAAAATGACACATTTGTTATAATATACAGTATTAAGAGCGATTACAATGTTTCTGATATCAAGCCAACTACCCACGGTACTTGTCACTCGACCCATTGGCCCATTCGTCCAATGGTGTCTGTGGCTATGGTCATATCCCCCATTGGCTGCCCCAATGGTGACGATTATCAAGTAATGTATACAAAACCCCACATACCGGCTGTAACTTGGTGATTACAAAGACTTAATCCCCGTAATTATAACTTTGAAAATAAACATGATTTTGTAAATAGATTTGATAGAAAGAGAGAATGACTCACAAACTGTGAGAAAAGAAGAATGACTCACTTTGCAGATTTATATGGGCAGAGCCTAGCCTACTGATTAGCCTTTTATCCTAATTTCAATAACAAGCACACAATTTGGAATTAGTAATCAATCCAGCATTTACGATAACTCACGAGATCAAATTCTCACAATGAATGTCAAAATGCAATACTTTGTCCATCGAATTAACGATGATCCATTGAATTAACAATGAACGACAAGGTATAATACTTTACCCATCAAATTAACGATGATCCGTTGAATTAACAACGAACGATAAAGTATAATACTTTACCTATCGAATTAACGACAATCCGTCAAATTAATGACGAACGATAAAGTATAACCCTAATGTGGGCGGCACTTAAACATTCATTGGATATTTAGATCAATCGGACAATGAATCGTAGCAGCGATTGTGCTAATACCCTGTTTCGTAGCAGCACCCCCCTCTAATTAGTGTTTTGTGTGTGTTAATTGTGATAAACAGACGATATATCGGTGCCAGAAGCGAATTTCTTCGTCGAACGAATTCCAGAATTCAAGTGCCAATGTCCTCTATTTATACACGATTTTGGTCATGCTTACGGACCGTAAGCATAGTCCCTTACGGTCCGTAAGGGACACGTTTTTCTTATAGAGTAGCCACGTGTGGGACTAGCTCAGGTGAGTCGACAGAATTCGAATTTGAAACTTTGGCAGCAAGTAATTCAGATAATCGTTAACTAGGAAATACCCCCCCTGAGTTTTAGGGGCCCTAATCCTGATTCTGAAAATTATGAAAATTTTAGGGTTTGCGCAGAATCACTTGGGTGTCTCAATTAGGATTTCCTATTGGTCAAATTAATTTAATAATTATGACTTTTAATGAGAGTCGTTATATTCTCCCCAACTTAATAAAAATCTCGTCCTCGAGATTTACTGGAATAATTGAGAATACTTTCTCTTCCTTTTGGATTCCAGTTCCTAAGTATATTAGGATCCTGTCTTTGAATCCTACTTTACTTAACATTATTGGTTACTTTATATCTTGGAAAGGTACTTCCAAAGATTCGTCTGATAGATATTTCTTGAGATTGGATATATAAAATATATCATGTATTTCAACTAACCTTCCTGGTAGTTGTAAGTAACTAGTCCAATATGTTGAATTACTGGAAATGATCCTACCTACTTTTGAACTTAGTTTTCCTGTCTTACTTCTTTCCAAGGAGATACTTCCAATTATATTTTGTCTCCAACTCGAACTCCAACGACTTTTATCTATTATCTGCATAATTCTTATGACTATCTCTTGCCGTTTTCAGCTTTTCCTTTGTGATACTGAATATCACAATTGTAGTCACTTAGGATTTTCATCCATCTTCCTTGCCTCAAATTCTTTTTGCCCATAAATATATATATTAAATTCTTATAATCCGTATAGATAGTATCCTTACTTCTATACAGATAATATCTTCAAATCCTAAGGCAAAAATTTAATTCTAACTCATGAATTGATATAGTTTTCTTCGGACTTTTTCAATTGGCTTGAGGCCTACGCAATTACCTTTTTGCGTTGTATTAACATATATCCAAATCATAACTTTGAAGTATTACCTTATACTTTAAAGTCTTCAATTTCTTTTGGTAAGGCTAGAATTTATTGGTTAACTTAGTTAATGGTATAGCTAATTTGAAAATTCCTTAATAATTTGTCTGTAGTATCGGACTAAACTTCTAATTCCCATTGTGAATTAGGAAATCTTCCATTTGGTAATTGCTGCTATCTTAGCAAGATCTAAGTGAATACCTTCATGATTCACCATATGACTTAAAATTGTACTTTCTAGCAGCCAAAATTCATTCTTCGAAAATTTGGCGTAAAGCTTTTCTTTTTCTTAACAAAGTTAAGAGTACATGCCAGTGCTGTCAATGTTCTTTCCTACTTTTGTAATAAATAAGTATATTATCTATGAAGATAATTACAAATTTATCCAAATAGACCTTATTTATCATATCCACGAATGCTGCAGTTGCATTCTTTAATCCGAAGGGCATGACTGTAAACTAGTAATGACTATTGCTAGTTCTGAAAACAGTCTTAGGTATATCTTCCTCTGATACTTTTAATTAATAATATCCGGAACATAAGTTGATCTTAGAAAAATATCTATTTTCCTGGAATTGATCAAATAGATCATTAATTCTAAGTAATGAGTATTGATTCTTAATTATAACCTTATTATATTTCCTATAATCAATACACATTCTTATTGAAACATACTTTTCTTAATAACCAATATTGTGCTAACCGATAAGGTTCCTTGGCTTATCGGTAAAATCCCTGGAATTGATAAATCCTAAATTCTATCTTCATATCTGGTGGTAATCCAGGTAAATCTTTTGGAATTACATCTGGGTATTCGGATTTTACAGAATTTTCCTTAAATTCTGTATCTTTAGTATTAATGATTACTAAAATCATATATACTATTCCTTTGCTTTCGTTCATAATTAGCAATTTCCATTACTGATATGAACTTCATAGGCTTACATGGTTTATCTCCTGTAATCATAATTACTTCTCCGATGGTTGATTGAATTTCTAAGAAATTCTGATCACAGATAATGATCACAACATCGAATTCAACTAATTTCATAGATAATAGGATTGCAGAAAACTTATAACTTATTTCTATGTTCTGCATAACCTTATTAATTTTAACTAATTTCACATCTGCCATTTCTATGTAGAAACTTATCTAATGCTGGTTAACGGTAAGTTAAGAGTTTGGCAGAGTAAAGTATTTATAAAACTTTGGTTTGCACCAGAGTCAAATAATACTTTTGTGTAAACGTTGTAAGCTAAGAACATACCGGCTATCACATCTGGAATCATCTCGGCTTCATGAGTAGTCAGCTGAAAGGCTCTCTCATTCCTTTTTGCCCCTTCTGCTGGTTTGGCTTGATTGTCGAATGGTTTATTCAGTTTTGGACAATCTGGCCTAAGATGTCCAGTTTTTCTACAGTTGTAGCAAACTGCAAATTTCTTCCTCCTACAATCTTCTTCTTGATGCCCTGGAATCTTGCAAAAATTGCAATATCCTTTGCATCTTCCAAAATGCTTCCTTTTGCAAAATTTGCAAAATGGACTAGTAGAAGATTGCCCATTCCCTCTTTTCTTGAAATGGTTATGGTTACCCGAACTGAATTCTTGGGTAATCTTTTGGGCTACTTCCTTCCTTCTATTTTCTTCTCTTGTCCGTACTAGCTCGTCATTTATAGTATTGGCTAATTCCACCGCATCATCAATCGTGCGAGGTTTCGCAGTTTTGACGATATTACGGATCTCAGAAATTAATCCCCAAATATAACGAGAAATAAGTACCGGTTCTGGCGAAGCCAGGGTTGGTACCACTCTAGCATATTCGAAGAATGTCGTAGTATACCCTTGACAATCTATATCTATCATCCGGTGGTTTAGAAACTTCTTTGCCATTTGTTCCTTTTCATACTCGGGACAGAATTTTCTTTCTACAAGACTCTTAAATTCTTCCCAGTTCATAGCATATGCCATCCTTCTTCCTTTTGCTTGTAACATCATATTCCACCATTCTAGCGCCACTTCTTTGAAAAGGTTTGATGCATACATGACCTGATCATCCTGAGCACATTTACTTATGGCAATTACTGCCTCGGTTATTTCTAACCAATGCAGTATCGCTGTCGCTCCTTCATTGCCTGCAAACTCAGTGGGTTTACAAGCAAGAAATTCTTTGTAAGTGCAACTAGGCGTTGCAACTTTCCTTTTCTTAGGGAGCGGAGCTTGCCTTGGTTCATTATCATGATTAACATGATTACCGCCTCCATTTATGCTATTACTGAAATTATCTTCAGAAATACGTTTGCTAGGAACAACTTGTTGCGGTTTGATTGGATTTTTAATAGCAGCAATGATTGCTGGAATAGCATTGGCTATCCCTTGAGCAACTATTCCTAGAGTAGTGTTGGCTATCTCTTGAGCAATGATATTTTCTATATCTTGCCTAGTCACATATTGATTCCCTGATTGTTGCTCAGATTGATTACCCTCATTAACTGGTTCATTATTAGCGTTTTCCATCTGATATCTATTTTATAGATACATAATTAGTATAAAGGAAATAATTCAATGTCACAATTTAGTTGCACATAATCACATACACGAATATACAAACAAAATTGTAATTTTTTTTTTCTAATATTTCCTTATATCATGTTTCTATATACACCCGTTTTATTATTTAATTTACACATACTGATTTTACTGTTACTATTATACAACCACAGTTTCATAATCCCCTATCTTTTGTCAGATGATGTTCTAGTAACGGCGTTTCTTCTCATCGTATTTCCAGGAGATCTGTCCCAAAGTCTCTTGGATCCTATTCCCAGCATCCATGTTGTCAAAACGATGGAGTTCAGTCCTATTCTCGTTACTTATTGGTAAATTTGGTAAAGGTTCTGGATTGTACTTAGGAAAAAGCCTATAGGGATGGTTTTGTAACAGTATTTCATTATCCAACCATTCGTCTATATTCCAGTGATTTGAAGAGTTTGGAATAGATGGTTCTAAGTTCATAAAATTATTTTCATTAACAGGCTCAATAGTATCATCGGTTGCCATTATAAAATCTAGTTCTTCTTGAGATGGTAATTCCTCCATTTGCCTAGAACTTTCCCCAATTTCCATTTTCTTAGGCTTAGGTTTCTCGAGAGGTAGAGCATTGAATTCTATAGGTTCTTCTATATCTGGTATATACCTATTAAAATCTCTGGAAACTTCTATTCTTACTGGATAGAGATTTAAATTCTGAAGGACTTCCGACAATTCACTCATGCTATTTAACAAAATACACATAATTACTAAGTCATAATAAATTTTTTTTTTTTTTATAGAACAACTTTTTAAATAGTATTTCATACTACCAAACCAACTGAAAATTAAAACATACTAGATTTTATTTGTAATTTATTTATAAATTTTCTAGACTGTAGATAAAAATACTAAACTTTAAATCAGAATATTTAAAGATTTATATTTACTATTACAGTAGTTAACATATAAAAATCTATATACTAAATAAGTATGATGACTCAATTTACATATATTAACTAGTCATTATCATGGTGGATATTGGTTAGTGCTGCCTTGTTTAAGCATAGGTGATCAGTCCATGCATAACTAAGGCTAGGTTATCCAATATCTGCCTTTGATAATAATCCTAGTATTTAAAAATAATCTTAATACTACTACTATTATTTTATTATTAATAATAAATAACTAAACAATAACTTTAAGTAAGAGTATATTTCAAATATAATTTCTTTACTGCAATATAGTAATACTATATTTGTAATTTAGGTAATATATATAATCAAGTAAATTTATATATAATGTTTTTCGATTAACGATAATGGAGCAACAAATATTACAATATATATAAAAATATGCCCATATTAAAATTAACAAATAGCCAGTTAATAAAACACATAATCATATAATAGTAATCAGGAAAAATTAAGTATTTCTAAATACTTAATTAGCTTAACCCAGTGGCTGTAATCAGGAAAAATTTGAGTATTTCTAAATACTTAATCAGCTTAACCCAGTGGCTCTGATACCACCTTTTTCTGTCACGGCCCAAGACCCGGTTTGACCCGTTTCAGGAGCCGCGGCAGAAAATACTGCGGTATTGGTTTAATTGAGTTTAACAGCGGAAACAGGATCGCTTAAAGCTAAAATTTTTCCCCGATTATTTATTTCACAATTCGGGATAAAACCCCGATAATTTACAATATTATATTTTTACTATAAAAGTGTGATATTACAAAATCATTTATTTATTTTATATTGAGCCACTATCTTAAGCTTGAAATGCTCCCCAGCACTTTTCCTGAATTACAACAGATCACCTGAAACATGTTTGAAAAAGGTTTTGTCAGCGGGAAATACTGAGTGAATCATTCTATTTATTTAAAATGACACATTTGTTATAATATACAGTATTAAGAGCGATTACAATGTTTCTGATATCAAGCCAACTACCCACGGTACTTGTCACTCGACCCATTGGCCCATTCGTCCAATGGTGTCTGTGGCTATGGTCATATCCCCCATTGGCTGCCCCAATGGTGACGATTATCAAGTAATGTATACAAAACCCCACATACCGGCTGTAACTTGGTGATTACAAAGACTTAATCCCCGTAATTATAACTTTGAAAATAAACATGATTTTGTAAATAGATTTGATAGAAAGAGAGAATGACTCACAAACTGTGAGAAAAGAAGAATGACTCACTTTGCAGATTTATATGGGCAGAGCCTAGCCTACTGATTAGCCTTTTATCCTAATTTCAATAACAAGCACACAATTTGGAATTAGTAATCAATCCAGCATTTACGATAACTCACGAGATCAAATTCTCACAATGAATGTCAAAATGCAATACTTTGTCCATCGAATTAACGATGATCCATTGAATTAACAATGAACGACAAGGTATAATACTTTACCCATCAAATTAACGATGATCCGTTGAATTAACAACGAACGATAAAGTATAATACTTTACCTATCGAATTAACGACAATCCGTCAAATTAATGACGAACGATAAAGTATAACCCTAATGTGGGCGGCACTTAAACATTCATTGGATATTTAGATCAATCGGACAATGAATCGTAGCAGCGATTGTGCTAATACCCTGTTTCGTAGCAGCACCCCCCTCTAATTAGTGTTTTGTGTGTGTTAATTGTGATAAACAGACGATATATCGGTGCCAGAAGCGAATTTCTTCGTCGAACGAATTCCAGAATTCAAGTGCCAATGTCCTCTATTTATACACGATTTTGGTCATGCTTACGGACCGTAAGCATAGTCCCTTACGGTCCGTAAGGGACACGTTTTTCTTATAGAGTAGCCACGTGTGGGACTAGCTCAGGTGAGTCGACAGAATTCGAATTTGAAACTTTGGCAGCAAGTAATTCAGATAATCGTTAACTAGGAAATACCCCCCCTGAGTTTTAGGGGCCCTAATCCTGATTCTGAAAATTATGAAAATTTTAGGGTTTGCGCAGAATCACTTGGGTGTCTCAATTAGGATTTCCTATTGGTCAAATTAATTTAATAATTATGACTTTTAATGAGAGTCGTTATATCAGTGCACTCCTCTGGTGTTTTGGCGGTCATCAGATTGCCACCAGCAGTGGTGTTCAGCATATTCCTCGTAGCGGGCGTCACTCCATAATAGAACTTCTCAACTAACGCCCAATCCTCGAATCCGTGATGAGGACACTTGAGTAGCAACTCCTTGAAACGCTCCCACGTCTCGTAAAAAGATTCTCCCTCCTGTTGGCGAAACTCTTGAATCATGCTCCTCAGACGAGCAGTTTTGGAAGGAGGAAAGTACTTGCTTAAGAACTTGTCTTTCATCTCGGCCCAAGTGGTGATGGATCCCGCAGGAAGAGATTCCAACCAAGCATGAGCGCGGTCAGCAAGCGAGAATGGAAATAGGCGCAGCTTGCAGGCGTCCTCACTGACGCCCTGCTCCTGAAACGTATCACAAATAGCTGAAAAGCGAGAAATATGGACATTCGGGTCCTCATAGGGTAATCCATGGAACTGGATGGTGTTCGTAACCATCGTGATGATCTGGGGTGGAATCTGCCAGCGATTAACTCCGTTAGCGGGTCGGTTAATGCTGGATCGAGCATTGGCCGCGTTCGGCCGGGCGTAGTCTGCGACGACTCGCCTAACTGGTGCCTCGTTGTCACCCATAGTGAAAGCAGAAGATGGAATGTGTACTGAGACAACTAATCTAAAAACTAAAGCAAATCTAACCCTAAAGGCACAAATTGCAAGCAAAAGGCACCTAAAGGCAATGGAAACCTACGAAAGCAAGTAAACAACTAAATAGACGACTCGGGTCGTTCTCTAAAGTGCCAATGTCCCCGGCAACGGCGCCAAAAACTTGATGTGTGAAAATGTGTATATTAAATTCGAACAAGTTTTAAAAATGGAATCACAACCTAAACCACACACAATCGGCAAGTGCACCGGTCGCAGTGTAGTGTAGATGGCAAGACCGGATATCAATCCGTGGACACTATATGCAAACTTTAAATAATGAACCTCTGTCGAATATAAAGTCAATTTTAAGTTGATTTTTGATGTTTAACTAACAACCTAATTGATTAAGAAAAATGGCAAGCAAGACAAGCAACGCAATAAGCAAACAAACTAGGAGGCAAAGTGTAGGTCAAATATGATGAGAAAGGACTACCTAGGTGTCGAATCCCTAGAATCATGCAATGCTAATGTGACAATGATAACGGCTAAATATCTATTTCCCTCAATTGACCCCCCGCTAGAGATGTCCCAAATGAAGAAGCAAGACTAAATGTGAAGTGCTAGAACGAACCGGCTCGAGCTATCGATACCAAATCCTACGAAAATAGAATCCTTTTGACCTCAAAGACAGTTATGTTAAGAGAAGATCCCAAAATCGCAAAGCAAACCCAACTTTGATAATTGAAATCCTAGGAAACCTTAATTACGATGCAATAAACGAGCCCGAGCTATCGGTCACCCAATCTACCCACCAATAATTAGCTAATAACCTAGCTCACCCTAATCGTCTTTCGAGTCACAAGATGAGGATGCAAGTTTTAATATAGTGATTTTAATTATTAGTCAACTTGGTCAATTTCTCAACACAATACCTAACCCGAAAATCCTAAGATAACCGAATTAAATTAAATTCTAAGTCTAGGGGGAATTTCTTCATGCCTAAACCGCTGAATTTATTGACTAATAAAATAACCAAAACATACCAACATGCAATATCAAGATCAATATCAAAGAAAAGTTATGTAAATCACATCAAATAACCGAAATCATGTCCAATATGCATTGCAATCAACTAGTTCATCTCAACCCAGGTAGTTTAGAAATTTAGCTACTCATAATATTAAAAAACATAACAAATTCAGTTCTAAAAATCAAACAAGACATGGTTCAATACAAAAGATTAGAATAATAAGAATAATATCGAACCCGTAGTGCTCCGAACAAGAACCGAATAATTCTTTTCTTTTCAATCAAGATCATATCTTAGTTAGAGCAAATTATAAATCATGGGTAGGTAGATGTCGAAAACAACCAACAGCCGTGATCTTTTGTCTGATGTCGAAAACAATAATAATCCAATATCTCCCTTTGATGTTTTTTTTTTTCGAAAATAATGGGAAATACCCTCTGATCACGTGCGGTTGTCTTCTGTCTATGCCTCCAAATTGCCGCCACTTCTTGTTCTTTTGTCGTGTGCTCCTGCTTTGGTTTTCGAAAATAATAGTCAAATCCCAAAAAACCTCCCCCACACTTGCTGCCGTGTATATGTATATATAATCTCTCATGTAGGGTTTTAGTTTTGTAATATAATACTGTTAAAGCCCAATGAACAAAACAATCCACTCAACACACGTGAACATGCATGGCTAATCATATTTGATGCTTTTTTTTTCTTTTGGCGGCCCACTATAATTCTTAATAATGTAGAGATAGTAGGCTCGGTCCAATCGAGAAAAATAACGGCAATTTTTACCTCTGTCACTGGCAGCCTACTCTGCCCAACTGGCTGGTTATTTGTTTATTACTCGTTTCCGCTCCATTTGCGCCAGGACCTGCCAAAACACCAAATAATGTAATCTAATACTAAAAACTAAATAAAACAAATAAAAAATATACAAAAACTATACAATTTACACGGGACAAATATGTGTATTTTAACCCACATCAAGTTTGTTGATACACTTCTACTTACGACGCGTGAAGACTTTGGAGATCCTCCGACATGAAAGACACAGAAGACGAACAATCACAGAAGACGAACCTCACGAGTAGCGTCCAAGGGGGAGATTGTTGGTACACTTTATGTGGACGCGACTCGACTCGGTTAGATTCGGTTCGGGTCGACTCGGTTAGGTCCGGCTCAAGCCCGACGTCACGACATTCCTTAGTCGTGCGCCCCAGAGTTCGACACGCGAAGCACGAAGCGCCGCGGCCTTTCCCGCCAACACATCACCATGACATCACCTTAGTGATGTCATGATGATGTAACATAGTTTTGTCTTATGTTGAAACAAATGAAAGATTACAACAGAAAGCATATCTGGGCCGTAATTCCAAACATGTGGGCCGTTATCTTGTGTTGGGCCTTTGACTTCTATTTGGGCTTAACACACATCGACGAAACACATTGAATTAATGTGTATGTCGACGAAACAAGGTGTGTTTCGTCGACTTTAGTGTTTCGTCGTGGCCTTTATGTGTTTCGTCATGTCTGTGTCTGTTTTAGTATAAATACCCCTCTCAGTTTCTGTGTGAAACAGATGAGCACAGAGAGACTTTGAGAGAGAGTCTTTAAACATTGTTTGTATATGTTTGTGGTTGTACTCATCCCTAATCAATAGATATTGAATCTTTGGTTACGCGTGTGTTTTACACTTTGTTTGGTTTGCACCGTCATGGGGATTCCGCACCCGTTACCGTGTTTGTGATAAACAAGGATAGGTGTTCGTTATCGATCCTCACCGGAAAAACGGGACCTACAATATATATATATATATATATAATGAAAAAACATCTTGTTGATAAATCAAAGTAAGTTAAGTTAAACACTGTTCAATAATATGATGTACAATTGTCTTGTGTCTTTGTTGTATGCATATTATTTATGCATGGTGGTCTTTGGAGGTCCTGCATTGAAAAGGACTTGAATGGACTTCTAGATGATTGGGGAGGATAAGAAGAAAAAATCGATTGTTGCAAATGGCAGGGTGTCACTTGTAGCAATCACGCTGATCATGTGATTGAGCTTGATCTTTTTTATTATCTTGATGGTATTACAGGTAAAATTAGTCCGTCATTACAAGTGTTCAGTCAGGTAAAATTAGTCCGTCATTACAATTGTTCAGTTAGCTGGGCCTAGCGCTATGTTCGCGCTATGTTCCTGAGTTTCATTTAACGAATGAAAAGAAAAGATTTAAAAGAATATCAGGAAAAATCGTGTTCCGGAGTTTTTTCTAAGGAAGGAATTGGAGAGAAATGAAAGGACAATTTATGTTTATTTCCTTCCTGCCAAATTGGAGAGATTTATAATAAAATGATGAGTTAAATGCCATTTTAGTCCCTGTGGTTTGGACCATTTTGTCAGTTTAGTCCAAAGGTTTCATTTTTAACCTGTGGGTCCAAAAAGGTTTCACAGTTGCCATTTTAGTCCACTGGGTTAACTTCATCCATTTTTTCTGTTAACCAGAAGGCCATTTCGGTCATTTTATATAGCTAAATTGCCCTTTTAGTTAACAGAATTACATACAAAATGACTAAATTGGCCTTCTCGTTAACAGAAAAAATGGATGAAGTTAACCCAGTGGACTAAAATGGCAACTGTGAAACCTTTTTGGACCCACAGGTTAAAAATTAAACCTTTGGACTAAACTGGCAAAATGGCCCAAACCACAGGGACTAAAGTGGTATTTAACTCTAAAATGATTTTTAATCCACAGAATCTAAAATTTTCTTTTCATTTCATTTCAACTCAGGAACACCGTAGTTAATTAATTCTTTTCTTTTCACCCATTTCTTTTCTCTCCTTAATTACCTTTCTCTTTATTTCTTTCGTTTATTAAATTCGGGAATTGGTCTGCCCCATCCACTACAGCCACTTTCGTCAAATCACCAGCGAACCCGTCGATCTAGCATGGAAGCCTTTGAGTTGGTTTTGAAGTCGCTAGGAGGTGGCTAAAAGGTGGAGACAATGGTTTAGGTTCGTTTTGGTGTTTATGGGAATGTTCTAAGTTTGTTGAAATACTGGATTTTGACTAGAAATGCAAGGAAGACAAGGTGGTGGATATTGGTTTAATTTTTTTTTCGTTTTATTTAATTTATTAAATTTTATATTCATCTAATAAGAAAGAATGGGTAGCATTAAAGAGGAATATATGATAATTTTTTCACTCACAGCTAACATTAAGTTTTTATAAACATCCACTTCAAGGATCATACGTGCTATGTTTGAGCAAACTATTGGGACTAAAGGTGTAATAAATACAACTTATGGACCAAATTTGTAATATAGTCAAACTGGGTTTTCTAAAACCCGATAACTATACGAGACTCGAACCTTCAAACTCTTGGGGAGAAACATCTTCCATCCCACCTTGGTTTTATTTTCGTTGTGTGTTTAATTTTAGTTCAAAATTTAAATTAAATAAGTCTTATAATATATTAACATACACTGTTAATTAACTTAAATAAAACTATTAACGTAAACTATCAATTCTAATGTTATAACTTATGTCATTATCTTATCTTATGCTTACCATTAAAAATTTCAGTCTCCTCACACTGTTCATCCGCGGTATCCTCTTTTTGGTTGTTGATTTTAAATATTTAAAGCAAAAGCGTGTGTAAATGTTTTCTAAGGAGAGTTGCTTTTTGATTAACTTTTAAATATTTAAAGCAAAAAGTGTGTGTTAATGTTTTCTAACCAGACTTGCTTTTTGCACTAGGAAGTCTTGGTCTCATTTCAAAAAAAAGAAAAGCAAAGAAAAGAATAAAGGAAAAAAGATAGACAATTGTTATATATACATGTCGTGGAAGGAAAGTAGCAATACCAGATATTATTTTTATCTAAAAACATCTATAAATGTTTCTATATATATATATATATATATATATATGAGAAGGATCCGTTAGAAACCACCCTTTATTATGAGAACTGCAAGAACCAATGTGAACACAACAAAAAATACCTAAAAATAGCTAAAAAACACACAAATTTTTTTTAATATTTGTTTATAAAAAAATCACTTCTTTTAGTAGCAAAAAAAATTAATTTTTTTTTACTTTTAGTAGCCAAAAAAAATAATTTTTTTTTTGCTACTAAAAGTAGCGATTTTAATGTAAAAATATTAAAAAAAATTTGTTTGTGTGTTTTTTTGATTTTTTATGTTTTTTGGGGGTTTACTTTTTAGCATTTTAGCTTAGAGGGAGGGGGTGGGGGAGGGGGGTTTAGGTTTTTTTTTTTTTGAGGGGAGGGGGTGGGGGTTAGGTTTTTTTGGGAGGGTTTAGTTTTTAGCATTTAGCTTAGGGGGTTAGGTATTTTTTTAGGGGGGGGGGGGGGGGAGTGGGGGTTAGGTGGTGGTTCTCGCATGAACCTTACCCTATATATATATATATATATATATATATATATATATATATATATATCGCCATGATCATTTCAGAACCATAAATATTTACAGAACTCGCAGAACTCCTAATAAACAAACTTTTTATTTATATATTTTTATGTTTAGGATAATTTTATCATTTATTATGTGTATTTTTATGATTACATACATGTTAAGAGTAATTTTATCATTTTTTATATGTAATTTTTTAATTACACATATGTAAACTAGTTTTTTTTACATATATGTAATTAGTTATGACACATATATATAATTTTGGCAATTAAACATATATAAACTACTTTTAATATGTATGTAATCAAAAAATACATATAATAGATGATAAAAAGATCATAAATACAAAAACTTATATATAAAATGATTGTTTATTAGGACTTCTGAAAGTTCTGTAATTATTTAGTGTTCTGATATGAACTCAACCCTATATATATATTGGGTGAACATCATTTAGGAACCACCATTTAGGTTGATCGAGAACTTGAGAACTGGTGTGAACATAAACAAAACTATCTAAAAAACTTAAAAACCACACCATTTTTTTTTTAAATTTTTATCAATTAAAATCGAGATTTTTTTTAAATTTTTTTTTTTTTTTTGCATTTAGTTTAAGGGATGGGGGTTAGGTTTTTTGGAGGGTGGGGGTGGGGGTTTTAGGTTTTTGGATGGTGGGGATGATGGGTTCATTGTTTTTGTTTTATTTATTTTTGTTTAGGGTTTATTTTGTTTGTGTTCACACTAGTTTTCAAGTTATACACACACACATATATATAACTTGAAAGCTACATATAAAAATCCCAATCCGATTAATCGATAGTCGGTACTCTACCGACCGACTAGTGCCTAGCAACTTTTTCAACCATGAAAAATAGTAATACATCTAATTCCTTTATGAAACAATGTCATTGAAAGAATAATTACCCGTTTGATCTTTTCATTCACACTTGACATAATATATATACAAAAATATAAGCACTAAATCAGGAGTCAATATCTCCTTACTAAAATATAACTTTTGACTAGAAATATTTGAATTTTAAATTTTGATGTTTAGCGGATGTTACCCCCTTTCTAGCAAACAGGTGATGGTCCGACTTGTAGTATGGTGCGGAAGCGTTCGAATAACGGTCTTGGAAGACTCTTAGTGAAGATGTTGGCTACCTGAAGCTTCGTTGGAATGAATTTGGTGTGAAGTTAACCGGAAGACACTAATTCACAAACATAGTGATAATTAAATTTGGTGTGAAGTCAATCGGAATGATCGGTAATCGGATTTTGAAGGTATTGGCTTGCTTGATTGACGGCATAGGAGATCGAGGTCCGGTCTAGTGATGGTGAGATATTGAAGAGCACCAACTAGAGAACGATAAAATGTTGGGTCATGAAAGGGAGTACCATTGGAGGTGAATGTGCGCGTCGTATTTAACGATGTGGCTACGAGTATTTATATAATAACCCTCCCAAAATAATTCCGACACCCCTAAAATATTTAGAATGTCCCTATACGTCTTAAAATACACCCCGTATACGAGATTTGGCCCTAAATACCTTTAATTTCACAAAAATTAAACAAAAACAATTTCTGAGGGGCGCTCGCGCCACGAGGGCCTTGCCTTCAGCTTACGCGGGCCACGACAGTTCAAGATCAGGGCGACACCCTGAGGTGCCACGTGTCGCCACTTGACAAGTCTATATTCGTGACCGAGCAACTCTAAAACCCTAGCTGCCTAGCTTGCGGGCCGCGAAGCCCTTTGCTGAAACCTTCACGGGGCGTGACAAAGTGCCTGATCAGCACTATAAATAGCTTCGATCGGCCTCAGTTCACAAATCGCTCAATCTCTCTAAATTCTGAATATTAGAAAGTAGTATCGGGCATTATACCCACTAAAATAGCGAAGCTTTGCCTCGTTGTAAGTATTTTAACCCCCCGGTTACGTATTAGATACGCTGCCCGATTGATTTAGCGCTCCGTAACGGCTGTTGAGGCTCTGCCTGACGTAGTTGTTGGAGTTCTGTCTCGGGGAGGGTATACCAAATGTAAAATTTGGGTTATTATACTAACGGTTGTGCATTGTGTAATTAATAGATTATAACTAGGAAAATCACAGGAAAAACCCTAAAGTTGCAATGTGAGTAATCCTCCTTTTTGCAAACTGTTTTTACAAAATCTCAAATGTTTTAAGTTACATTTCACAGTGATTGAGTATTTGTAAATTCTACAATTATCGTCGGTATGTTGGGGTTTTGTATACAAAATTTGTTACTACACTGTGAGTAGTAACATTACCACAAGTCAGGATTGACAGTACCGTGGGTAGTAATTAAAGTAGAAAAATAAACAAATGTAATTGCGAGATCGCCCTCAATACTGTAAAACTGATAAAACCCATCTTGATTAAATTGGGATTCACACACCGGTATTTCCCACTGACAAAATGTTTTTAAACGCGTTTCAGGCAACAAAATGTGAAAGCCAAATAGAAGCCCGCTGGACAGCACTGAAGGCTTGGAAAAGTGGCTATAAAGTTAACTAAATAAAGAGGATGTTTTATTTAATAAAATAGGGTTTATCCCTATAAAAATGTTTGTAATGGAAACTTGGGAATTTCCCATGTGTTTAATATTATAAAAATGTGGTATTTTACTCTGATAAAATATTTCCTAACTACGATCCTGATGTAATTCCGCTGCCAAATTGATAAATACCGATACCACCATCTCTGAGTAGGCCGCGGCCGCACGCCTCTCGAGGCACGGGTCGGGGGTTGCGACAGAAGGCGGTATCAGAGCTACAGCCACTGATTTCAGCCACAGAAGTGTTCTGCTGACACAAAAATTTTATCTGTTATGTTAGGAAATTATCTACGGGATTATGTGTGTATATTATTGTTTTGTGTTATTTGACAATTTGTTAGTTTACAGTATGAGTGACCAAGGACCTTCAGACGCTTACCGTTAGTTGTCCAACTCTCCTAGGGACGAAGGAACCTCTTTACATCCTACCCGCTCAGGGTATTCGGCTGATACCGAAGAAGGGATTTTCGTATTCAAAGCACAATCTGAAGAGCCATTCCCTCCCAAGAAGAGATGATGGTTCAGCAGAGGAGCTCATGAACGTAGAAAAAGGATGAGAAAACTTCAGCAGCAGCGAGCTTTAGCAGCCGCGAATAGAGAAATGAATGCTCAAACACAGGATATGATCAATAGGAGATTAGCAAATTTTCATATCTTAGCCACCATAGTTGCCGACCCGAATTTGGAACAACTCATAGCACCCCATCCGTTACCATTATTTCCCACACAACCTATGGAAATTGAGCCAAACCCAGTAGACCAAATCCCAGTGCCTGATTTTGACCCAGCAGAGATCCCTAGAGTACCAGCACGCCATCCCCCAGACTATGACCCATGGTTTAACGACCACATGGATTACCAACAACTTTACCCAATAGAGGAACCCATAGCACCCTATCCCAACCTGGACCCTCTAGACCCATATTTTGATGATGACCAATATATCAGGGAAATCCTAGAGAACCTTTACCCACACGAAGAACCGCTGCCCCAGTTTCCTGACCCAATACCAGCACCAGCCCCACCCATGAGCACTGAGAATGTGCAAGAACTCCGCACCTTTGGTGAGGAGATATTAGAAGGAAGTGAAAGAATGAGACAAATAGGTGAAAGGCTCGTCTGGAAATATGACGAGCGTAATATGCAATTCAGGATGAATCCATACCACTAATAGTAATAATAGTATATATACACATATATATAATATGTTTGTATGTTGAAAATATATATATATATATAGATAATAGCTACGGATGCATACTAGTATTATACTTTAGATTTCAGTACCAGTTTGTACTAGACGCATATATGTAAAATAGAGTAAAGGTCGCAGTGTTCGACGATTTTGATCAATATGCTTGTTGTGTGATTGTTTGCATTAGATATTATATTATGATATTAATACTTGGTAAATGTTTATAATCCAGATGGACAACGAAGTGAATCAAGAAAATCCAAATAACAATAATAACGGAAACCAAGTAGATAACAGTGCCATCCAACATATAGTGGCACAAGGGATTATAGACGCAATGCCATATATTATCAAAACGGTTAAGGAAGCGGATAATAATAAAAGTAATAATGGTAATAAACGACCACCTACGGAACCAAAACACAGCGTTAACAATGGACCAATACTTCAAGTGCCCATTCCAAAAAGAAGAAGAACCATGTCTTATGGTTGTTCTTACAAAGAATTCTGGTCTTGTAAACCAATAGAATTCTCGGGCAATGATGGAGCCATTGTAGCTCTACGCTGTATAGAAAAGACTGAGGCAGTCTTGAAAATAAGCAAATGTGTAGAAGAGGATAAGATAATGTTTGCCTCCAACCTGTTTAAGAACTCAGCATTAGAATGGTGGAACAATATCCTCCAATCTAGGGGAAGTGACAGGGTCTACAATATGAAATAGAATGAGTTTAAGAATATGGTTGAAAGGAAATTTTGTCCTCCTAATGAAAAAGAACAGATAGCAAATAAGTTCTTAAACCTTAGAATGCTGGAGTAGATAGTAAGGGTTACACTACTACATTCTTTGAATATGCTAGAATAGTGCCAACCCTAGCATCACCAGAACCAGTATTAATCTCCCGTTACATCTGGGGATTAATCAGTGAAATTAGACATGTGGTCAAGGCAGCTAGACCACAAACTATAGAAGAAGCTGTAGAACTAGCAAATACCTTGACTGATGAATTAGTGCGTATACAAGAAGAGAACCAGAGGAGGAACCTAGCTCACAAGCTTACCCAAGAATTTTGCCAGGGAAATTACAACAGTGGGAAAAACATAGGTTCTACCTCGACACCTTATTGTAAAGCCTGTCAGAAGAAGCATTCAGGAAGATGCTCCACTTACTGCAATTTCTTCAAGATACCAGGACACAATAAAGAAGATTGTAGGAAGAAACCAAGTAACGGAGTGTGCTTCAACTGTGGAAAAAAAGGGCATATCAAGCTGAACTGTCCGAAACTAGCTCTAGCCATGAACAACAAAACTACTAAGAATGCTAGAGCATTTGTTCTGACTGCAGAAGAAGCCAAAATGATTCCAGATGTGATTGCCGGTACGTATTTAGTTAATGATGTTTTTGCTAAAGTATTATTTGACTCTGGTGCGAACCAAAGTTTTATTAATACTTCATTTTGCAAATTTCTCAATTAACCATTAACTAAACTCCCACAAGAATGTCTAGTAGAAACAGCAAATGGGGAGACCATTAAGATCACTGAAATCTTGCAGGGAGCAAGAATGGAATTTTTAAATCAAAAGTTTATTGCAAACCTTTACCCAATGAATCTGGCAGGATTTGATGTTGTATTAGGAATGGATTGGTTAATAGCCAATAAAGCCAGTATTCTATGTGATCAAAAGTCAATCTAAGTAAATTCACCAAAGGGTGAAAAGATCACAATTAAAAGAGATAAGCCGTCTAGATCCACAAAATTCAACTTTGTGATGAAAACAGTCAGTTATGTAAGAAAAGGATCATTAGTGTATTTGATTTCCATAATCATTAACACTAAAGGAAAGGAATTAAAAGATATTCCCGTAGTATCTCAGTTTCCAGAAGAATTACCAGGATTACCGCCGATCAGAGAAGTTGAATTCAGAATTCATCTGCTACCAGGGACGACACCAATTGCCAAAGCACCCTACCGTTTGGCACCAGCAGAAATGCAAGAATTAAAGAAACAACTAGACGATCTTTTGGAAAAAAGGATTCATACAGCCAAGCTCATCACCATGGGGAGCACCAATATTGTTTGTCAAGAAGAAAGATGGATCAATGCGTATGTGCATTGATTACCGAGAATTGAACATGGTCACGATTAAAAATCGATACCCATTACCGAGAATCGATGATCTATTCGATCAATTGCAAGGAGCTCGATTTTTCTCTAAATCAATTTACGCTCAGGATATCATCAGTTAAAGGTACAGGAAGAGGATATTCCTAAGACCGCTTTTAGAACAAGGTATGGCCATTATGAATTTACTGTCATGCCATTTGGTTTAACCAATGCCCCAGCCGCATTTATGGACATGATGAACCGAATATGTAAGCCATATTTGGATAAATTCATAATTGTCTTTATAGATGATATTCTCATTTACTCTAAGAGTAAAGAGGAACATGCAAAGCACCTGCATGCACTCCTTACCTTATTGAGAAAAGAAAAGCTTTATGCTAAATTTTCGAAGTGTGAGTTTTGGTTAGAGGAAGTGCAATTTCTTGGACATTTAGTCAATCATGAAGGAATTCATGTGGATCCCACAAAGATTGAGGCAATTACTAAATGGAAAACCCCTGAATCAACAACAGAGGTTAGAAGTTTTCTAGGACTGGCCGCATATTATAGACGATTTATCCGAGATTTTTCTAGAATAGCTATTCCCTTAACTAAGCTAACTTGTAAAACTGTTAAGTTTGAATGGGGACCAAAACAAGAAGAAGCCTTTAGAATTCTTAAGCAAAGATTAACCAACGCACCCCTACTAGTGTTACCAGAAGGAACTGAAGACTTTATGGTCTACTGTGACGCTTCTAAGTTAGGTTATGGATGTGTGTTAATGCAACGTCAAAAGGTTATAGCATATGCATCCAGACAACTTAAGAATCATGAAGAAAATTATTCAACACATGATTTAGAATTAGGAGCCATAATTTTTGCCCTGAAAATTTGGAGACATTACCTTTACGGTAGTAAGTTTACCATTTTTACCGATCATAAGAGTTTAAGGTATGTTTTCGGGCAAAAGGAGTTAAACATGAGACAAAGACGCTGGATGGAGATTCTTAGTGATTATGATTGTAATATCCAGTATCATGCAGGAAAGGCTAATGTAGTTGCTGATGCTTTAAGTCAAAAGTATAACGAAAATCCAAAAAGAGTACGATCTCTTAAATTAAATCTACAAGTAGATTTAAACGACCAGATTAGAAAAGCACAAGAATCAGTAATCAAGGATGATACTGAGAAATTGAAAGGAATGATTAAGGAATTAGAACAAGGAACAGATGGAATTTGGAGATTCCATAAGAAAAGGATGTGGATACCCAAACTAGGAAACCTACGCCACCGCATATTAGAAGAAGCCCATAAGTCTAAGTATACAATGCACCCTGGGAATGATAAAATGTACCAAGATTTAAGAAAGAATTATTGGTGGATAGGAATGAAAAAGGATATAGCAGCTTATGTTGCCAAATGTCTAACTTGTTCACAAGTTAAAGCTGAACATCAGAAACCCTAAGGTTTATTGCAAGAGTTAGAAATGCCGGTTTGGAAGTGGGAATTGATAACAATGGATTTTGTTACCAAATTACCCAAAACAAGAAAAAGTAATGATATAATCTGGGTGATTGTAGACATGCTAACTAAGTCAGCCCATTTTCTACCAATGAAGGAAACTTTCAGTATGGAACAATTAGCCAAGTTATATGTAAATGAAATAGTTTCATTACATGGAATTCATTTATCAATTGTTTCTGATAGAGATAGTCGTTTTACTTCTCATTTTTGGACTAGCTTCCAAAAAGCAATGGGGACCAAGCAAAATCTAAGCACCGATTATCATCCTCAAACGGACGGACAAAGCGAAAGGACAATTCAGACAATGGAAGATATGCTTAGAGCTTGTGTAATTGATTTCGAAGGAAATTGGGATGATCATCTACCATTAATAGAATTTTCCTATAATAACAGCTATCATACCAGTATTAATGCTGCACCATTCGAAGCACTTTATGGACGAAAGTGCCGTACTCCAGTCTGTTGGGCAGAAATTGGAGAAAAGCAATTGTCTGGACCAGAAATAGTACAAGAAACAACGGACAAAGTTATTCAAGTCAAGGAAAGACTAAAAGCAGCACGTGATCGACAAAAGAGTTATGCTGATAACAGGCGAAAGCCGTTGGAGTTTCAAGTAGGAGACAAGGTGTTATTGAAAGTTTCTCCTTGGAAAGGAGTGGCAAGATTCATCAAAAGAGGAAAGCTAAGCCCCAGGTATGTCGGACCCTTTGAAATTATCAGGAAAATAGGACCAGTAGCTTACCAGCTACAACTGCCAGAGGAGATGGCAGGAGTACATGATGTATTTCATGTATATAATCTCAAAAGGTGCTTAGCCGATGAATCACTAGTAGTGCCTCTTAAGGATAAAGAGGTAAATGAAAAGCTTAAGTTTGTAGAAAGACTGCTACAGATTGAAGACAGGAAAGTCAAAAACCTCAAACACAAGAGATTGGTTCTAGTCCAAGTGAAATGGGATTACAAGAGAGGGCCAGAATATACATGGGAGCTTGAATCAGTGATGCAAAGGAAATACCCACACATGTTCCAGTAGACCTCGAGGACGAGTTCTAAAACAAGGTGGGGAGGATATAACAACCCTCCCAAAATAATTTCGACACCCCTAAAATATTTAGAATGTCCCTATACGTCTTAAAATACACCCAGTATACGAGATTTGGCCTTAAATATCTTTAATTTCACAAAAAAATAAACAAAAACAATTTCTAAGGGGCGCTCGCGGGCCGCAAAGGCCTTGCCTTCAGCTTACGCGGGCCGCGACAGTTCAAGATCAGGGCGACACCCTGAGGTGCCACGTGTCGCCACTTGTCAAGTCTATATTCGTGACTGAGCAACCCTAAAACCCTAGCTGCCTAGCTCGCGGGCCACGAAGCCCTTTGCTGAAACCTTCGCGGGGCGCGACAAAGTGCCTGATCAGCACTATAAATAGCTTCGATCGGCCTCAGTTCACAAATTGCTCAACATCGAATTCTCTCTCTAAATTCTGAATATTATAAAGTAGTATCGGGCATTATACCCACTAAAATAGCGAAACTTTGCCTCGTTGTAAGTATTTTAACCCCCGGTTACGTATTAGATACGCTGCCCGATTGATCTAGCGCTCCGTAACGGCTGTTGAGGCTTTGCCCGACGTAGTCGTTGGAGTTCTGTCTCAAGGAGGGTATACCTAATGTAAAATTTGGGTTATTATACTAACGCGTGTGCATTGTGTAATTATAGGGGTGTAAACGAGCCAGGCCGAGCCCGAGCTCGACTGGGCTCGAGCTCGGCTCGTTATATTTTTATGAAGCTCGAGCTTGAGCTCGGCTCGGTTCGAGCCTACTTATTTGAGCTCGATCTCGGCTCGCGAGTAAAACCCAAAGCTCGAGTTCGGCTTGACTCGGCTCGAGCTATTTTATGAACAACCTCAGACGAGCTAAAACCTCAGCTCGAGCTCGCTTCAATATCGCTTAGACGAGCCAAAGCTCGGCTCGAGCTCGGCTCACCAATGTTATCATCATTATTCTTATATTATATATAAAATAAATAAATTTTTGTTTGTGCTCGTTTAGGCTCGCGAGCCTAAACAAGCTTTGTATTTCAGGCTCGAGCTCGGGCTCGATAACTAAACGAACTCTATTTCAGGCTCGAGCTCGGGCTCGGGCTCGGGCTCGTTAAAGCTCGGCTCGTTCAAGCTTTTAACCGAGCCGATAACGAGTAGCTCTCGAGCCTCTGGGCTTGTTTACACCCCTATGTAATTAATAGATTTTAACCAGGAAAATCACAGGAAAAACCCTAAAGTTGCAATGTGAGTAATCCTCCTTTTTGCAAACTGTTTTTACAAAACCTCAAATCTTTTAAGTTACATTTCACAGTGATTGAGTATTTGTAAATTCTACAATTATCGTCGGTATGTTGGGGTTTTGTATACAAAATTTGTTACTACACTGTGAGTAGTAACATTACCACAAGTCAGGATTGACAATACCGTGGGTGGTAATTAAAGTAGAAAAATAAACAAATGTAATTGCGAGATCGCCCTCAATACTGTAAAAAACTGATAAAACCTGTCTTGATTAAATTGGGATTCACTCACTAGTATTTCCCACTGACAAAATGTTTTTAAACGCATTTCAGGTAACAAAATGTGAAAGCCAAATAGAAGCCAGCTGGACAGCACTGAAGGCTTGGAAAAGTAGCTATAAAGTTACCTAAATAAAGAGGATGTTTTATTTAATAAAATAGGGTTTATCCCTATAAAAATGTTTGTAATGGAAACTTGGGAATTTCCCATGTGTTTAATATTATAAAAATGTAGTATTTTACTCTGATAAAATATTTCCTAACTACGGTCCTGATGTAATTTTCGCTGCCAAATTGATAAATACCGATACCACCATCTCTGAGTAGGCCGCGGCCGCCCGCCTCCCGAGGCAGGGGTCGGGGGTTGCGACAATTTAGTCAAGGAGACCGGCTCTAGGGCGAGTATGTCATAGGCATACTTGGCTTGGCTAAGAAAAATACCGGATGAGGTGTGAGTTACTTCAAGACCCAAAAAATAGCTTAGCGAGCCAAGGTCCTTTAAATTTGAACTCTTTATGTAGACGAGTTGTAAAAGCATCAATTACTTGCTCATTGTTCCCTCTGAGAACAACATCATCTACATAAACAAGAAGATAAATTAGTGGCACATCCTTCTTGTAAACAAATAAGGGTCAGCTCAGGTGCAATGAAATACGAGAGTGAGAAGAAAAGCAATTAGGTGTTAAAAAAAACTCGTGGAGCTTGTTTTAAGCCAAATAAAGCCAGATTTAGTTTGCATACGTCATTTGGGAATTTTGGGTTGACAAAACCCGACGGTAGTTCCATGTAGACAGTTTCAGTCAAGTGACCATTTAAAAAACATTGTTGACATCAAGTTGGCGTAGTTTCCAGTTGAAGATTGTATCACGCAATCACATAGATCCCCTAGCCTTACCTCTACAACTCCTAAACATTCTTTCTTCTTCCATGGCGGCCAATGATCTAGCCTGCACTCCTTATGTCATCTCATCAATATTAAATTCACATCCGCTGTAAGACCCTTGTTAAAAGGACGGGATTTAATAATAATTTACATAAATTTCATACTAAATTTGAATTTACAAAAGATTTTCATGGTTGTAGACCATGAAATATGATACGAACAAAACAAGTTTTTAAGTAACACCTACTTGTCAACTACCGAATAGTTTAAACATTCAAAACGTGTTTAACAAATCATTTACAACATAAGCATTATCGAGACAAAGTTAAGTTTAGCGCGGAAGCTTCAAAAATTAGTGTTCGGTTCTTGATAACGTGCTTGATCACCATCCGGAAGGACCCCACCTTTACCTAGAGTCAAAACCACTTAAAAAGTTAGTATTGACATAATTACAATGCATATAAACAAGTTCTAGTATCAAACCATTGAAATAAAAATAAAATTTTATTTTCTGTCCTCTCGCGTGTCGCGCCGGTTTTATGCTACTCCCTCGCGTGGCGCGAGGGAAATGGTTTTCAAGCAGGTCCCTTTTCTGGTCCTGCATTTTACCCAGCTCTGAAAATTCACAAAAATCTAACTTTAAACCTTCATAAGTTTTTACTCACTAGTCCGTTTTAACTGATTCTTTTTCCTATGAGTCCGTAATAAAATTACGGATCTAACCATGTAAATTTCACATCACGGAAACCGAGTTACCAAGGATTCATTCCCGATTTACATATTTCGATTATCCGACCCATTAACTATAGTTACACTATACCCCATTTCTGTTTCTTGTTACTCTTAGGCATGGTTACCTAATTCTCCGGGCTTATAACCTTGGCGTAATTGCGCCATTCATGACTTTGTGTTCTCTTATAACTAAAAGCTTGTTTCCTCAGAATTCAAACGTTCCGTTTCAAGCGACATTTGCAACTCACTTCTATTTATTTGATCCAATTTCCCGGATTCACAACTTAAAGTATCAAAGCTAAATTTCATAAGCGTAGTGCAATCCAACACTTAACCACTTACGAGACTTTCAAGTTGCTACTTTCATGACTCCTTTTATGGCGTCATTTCGACCCGTTTGACTATCTAGTGAAAACCATCACTTTATTTACAAGTCAAACCCAATTCCAAATCTTTATTTTGACCCGTTTGATAGTCGAGTGAACTTCGCCACTTTAAAGACACATCAAACGCATCTATTACACTACGACTTCATTTATACACTAAACCCAAACATTTATGCATAATTTAACGAGACTAAAGTCACGTACCTTTAGAGCACACCCTTCAAGCGCGTATCTCCTCGTCCGGCTTGTCCGCTTGACGTTCCGGATTCTTTGCCTAAAGAGTTCAATTCAACTTACATTTAGAACCCTTTTGGTAATTATTAACACATAAATTGCCACAATAGTCAATTATACGTTTTTATCTGATTTTCAACATATTAATTTCCCCCACTTAGGCATTTCAACAAACACCTAGTGGGTCAAGTTTTCACATAATTGTTACCAAGTTCATGACTTGCTAACTTATCTAAATCAACTTCAATCAAGCAAATACATACATATTTCAACATCAATATTTCAGAGATTATCTCATAAATTCGGTTTACACTAAAACAATAGTCTTAATCCTAGTGTTTATCAAGTTCTACTAACTTATTAATCACTCACTATGGTGATTATGAACCTTACAAATATCATGCAAGATTTTGACAAGAAATCACCTAGGGTTTGTCCCTAAACCTTATATCTTTTCCAATTTCATATTTACAACACATAATCAAGCTCAATACTCGATTTCTATCACATGCAAGGAATTCGGGTTGAATCAAAACAACCTAATTTGACATACCTTATGATCCCCTTTACGAGGTGATCACGAATCCGTGTTCAGATTTCGATTTTAACTTGGTTTGAGCCTTCAATTTGAGAGTTTAGTGAATGTTAGGGTTTTGAGAATGGGGGTCGCACTTCTCCTGCTTCTGATCGAACCAGACACCTCAAAATGGTGTGTTTGGTTTTTGTTTTATTAAACTTAATAACATAAGTTTCAATTTTAACAATATAGGTCCCTTCACTTTTATTTAGTTTATATCTTTGGCATTTTAAGTTCATAACTAACTGGGTTATTTAGTTCCTAGTCTGCCCATTCTCGTTGATTTTGTACTTTATATAATGCTAATATAAAGCCTTTTTAAATTTCGGGGTGTTACAAGTCCACCCCCCTTAAAAGGGTTTCATCCCCGAAACCAAAATGCATACCAAATAATGTAGGGTAGAGTCGTTGCATCTCCTCTTCGGACTCCCAGGTGGTATCCGAACCTTTCCTATGTTCCCATTTAACCTTCACTTGGTTGATGTTTTTGTTTCTCAAACTCTTCACTTTACGATCTAAAACCGCAATTGGCTTTACTGCATAGTTGAGACTGTTATTCAACTCGATATCATCGTAGTGGATTCGAGCAGTTTCGTCTGCTAAACATTTTCGGAGATGTGACACGTGGAATGTGCTATGTATCCCACTCAACTCCTCGGGCAGTTCGAGACGATATGCTACCTTACCAACTCGTTCAACGATTTTGAATGGCCCAATAAATCTTGGGCTCAATTTTCCTCTTTTTCTAAACCGAATTATTCCCTTCCACGACGATACCTTCAACATTACTTTATCGCCCACTTGAAATTCAATCGGTCTCCTTCGTTTATCCGCATACGACTTTTGTCGATCCTGAGCTGCTTTTAAGTGAGTCCGCACCAAGTCGATTTTCTCATTCGTAGTTCGGACTATATCAGTATGTGCTAGTTCACGTGGACCCACTTCTCCCCAACTCACCGGGGTTCGGCACTTCCTACCATATAGCATTTCATACGGGGCCATTCTAATGCTCGCGTGATAACTGTTGTTATATGAAAATTCGACCAAGGGTAGATAGACATCCCAACTACCCCCGAAGTCGATAATGCAAGCCCGCAACATATCCTCCAACGTTTGTATCGTTCTTTCACTTTGCCCGTCCGTTTGTGGATGGTAAACGGTGCTAATGAACAGTTTAGTTCCCATTTGTTCTTGGAATTCATGCCAAAAATTCGAAGTAAACCGAGTATCTCTGTCTGACACAATGGATATCGGTACCCCATGACGTGCTATGATTTCATTGGAGTACACCTCCGACATCTTCTCGGATGTATAAGTCTCACGAATCGGAATGAAGTGAGCACTTTTCGTCAATCTGTCCACGACTACCCATATAGCATCAAACCCGCGGTTGGTTTTGGGCAGTTTGGTCAACAAATCCATTGTGATTTGTTCCCATTTCCAAACTGGGATGTCCAATGGTTGCAACTTACCATATGGCTTCTGGTGCTCCGCTTTGACCTGCAAACAGGTCAAACACTTCTCCAGATATTTCACAATATCCCTTTTTATTCCGGGCCACCAATAGTTTTGTTTTAAATCATTATACATCTTGGTCGCCCCCGGATGGATCGAATAATGAGATTTATGGGCCTCGTCAAGAAGAAGCGCCTTGGCTCCACACGAATTTGGAACCCATATCCTCCCGAACCGAGTTTTCAATCCTTGGTTACCATCTGCTAAGTCTTTCAGCTGGCCAACTATTCTTTCCTTCTTCACATTTTCTTCCTTCATTGCTTCAGTTTGAGATTTCCGGATTTGTTCAAGCAAACCCGAAGTTACAATTAGTTGCATCGATCGCACCCGAATGGGCATATAATCTGCCTTTCGGCTTAACGTATCAGCCACCACGTTAGCCTTCCCCGGGTGGTAATGTATATCACAATCAAAGTCTTTGACAGTTTCTAACCATCGCCTTTGTCTCATGTTTAATTCCTTCTAATCAAAGAAATATTTTAAGCTTTTATGGTCGGTAAAAATAGTGCATTTTACCCCATACAAATAATGCCTCCATATCTTTAAGGCGAACACCACCGCTGCCAACTCGAGGTCGTGCGTGGGATAATTCTTTTCGTGAGTCTTTAGCTTTCTCGAGGCATAGGCTATAACCTTGCCCCGTTGCATCAGAACGCAGCCAAGCCCCGAATGCGATGCATCTGAATAAATTACCATATCATCAATTCCATCCGGCAATGCTAATACCGGTGCATGGGTCAATTTTTCTTTAAGCGTTTGGAACGCCTTTTCTTGATCTTTGTCCCAAATAAACTTTTCGTCCCTACGGGTTAGTTTGGTTAATCGCATAGCAATTTTGGAGAAATCCTGTATGAGTCTCCGATAATAACCCGCAAGCCCCAAGAAGCTTCTGATTTCTGAAGGATTCTTCGGTGGATTCCATCTTGCCACAGCTTCTATTTTCGACGGGTCTACTAACACCCCGTTTGCACTAATGATCTGCCCGAGAAATTGCACCTCTCGTAACCAGAAGGCACATTTCGAGAATTTTGCATACAATTTCTCTCTCCTGAGCGTCTCCAACACTTCACGCAAATGACTTGCGTGTTCTGCTTCATTCTTTGAATATATCAAGATGTCGTCAATGAACACTATCACTGACTTGTCTAGCATAGGCTTGCAAACCCGGTTCATAAGGTCCATGAAAGCCGCGGGTTCATTAGTTAATCCGAAGGACATCACGAGGAACTCGTAATGTCCGTACCGTGTACGGAAGGCCGTTTTCGGTACATCCTCCTCTTTGACTTTCAACTGATGATATCCCGATCTAAGGTCGATTTTGGAGAACCAACTTGCACCTTGTAGTTGGTCAAATAGGTCGTCAATTCTTGGAAGCGGATACCGGTTCTTCACCGTGAGTTTGTTCAACTCCCGGTAATCAATGCACATGCACATGCTCCCATCCTTCTTTTTCACGAACAGTACCGGTGCGCCCTATGGAGACACACTTGGCCGAATAAATCCCTTGTCAAGCAGGTCTTGGATTTGAGACATCAACTCTTGCAACTCTGATGACGCGAGCCGATACGGCTCCTTGGCCACAAGTTTCGCGCCCGGAATCAATTCAATTCCGAACTCTACCTCCCGTTCTGGCGGTAGTCCTGGCAAATCTTTCGGAAATACATCGGCGTATTCACGTACCACTGGTACGTCTTCAATCTTTGGCGTTTCTTTATCAAGTTCGTTTATGTATATCATGAATGCTCTACACCCGCGCCTCATAAGTTTGTGAGCTTTTAGCATTGTGCACATAACGGGACTACCCCCCTTTTTCGCCATAAATGGTAACGTGCTTTCCACTTGGAGATGTCAACTTTATCTCCTTGCGGAAACATATCACTTTCGCATGATGTCGAGATAACCAATCCATCCCGACCACTACTTGAAATTCTCCCATCGACATAGGGATCAAGTCTATTAAATATTCCTCATCGTCAACGCTTATCTTGCAATCTCGACATACATCACATACAAGGAAACTTTTGTTATTACCTATTTCTACCTCTAATGGCATAGGCAATTTTGTTAGTTCAAAAGAAGGATGTCGAATAAATCCATGTGAAACAAAGGATTTATTCGCACCCGTATCAAATAACACATGTGTGGGAATTGAGTTTATAGCAAATATACCTAAAACAACATCAGGTTCCCTTTTTGCCTCTGCTGCTGTTAATTGGAAAGATCTAGCTTTTGCTCTTAGTGTCTCTGTAGGTGTATCATTACTTTCTTTCTTTCCAGTCAACTCCGGGCATTCAGACTTCTTGTGACCCGGCTGATAACATTTATAACATACTGCCACTTTCCCCGGGCACAACGCAGCAGTGTGCCCTGTTTTCCCACAGATAGGACATGGTTTGTCCTTAAATCGGCACTCTCCCTTGTGCCCTTTCCCGCATATCTTGCAGTTTGATGACCCGCCTTTTCCTTCTTGTTTCTTTGAGGATTCAGTCATGCGCGCCTTTTTCGTCGGGCTTGGATTGACTACCTGCGCCCTTCTTTCTCCTCTTTCAATTTGTTTCTTCAACTCTATCTCTCGTTCCCGAGCAACGTTTATAATCTCGGTGAGAGTCTCATACTTTGAAGGAGTCATAAACTCCCTATACTCGGCGCTTAACATATTATAGTAATAATATATTTTCTGCTCTTTGTTTGTTATCAGTTCATCACAAAACTTCATTTTATCCATGAACATTCCCGTGATTTTATCGATAGATTCGCCCTTGTGTCGAAGCTGCATGAACTCTTCCTTGATTTTGTTAATGACTACCTTGGGACTATGATGTTTAAGAAACGACGTCTTAAACTCTTCCCATGTCATAGCCTTAGTCGCTTCACTTCCAATCTCTTTCTTCTTGTTATCCCACCAGTCTTTCGCCTGACCCCTTAACTGACCCGTGCCATAGGCCACGTAGTCATCTGTATCACAATGGGTCTTCTCAAATACTCCCTCCATATCGCTTAGCCACCGTTGGCATACTATCGGGTCAACCTCCCCATTGTAAATTGGCGGTTTGCACGCCATAAACTCTTTGTATGAACAAGGCTTTCGTCCTCCCGACTTTTCCTTTGCTAAATTGGTATTATCCTCCAATTTCTTGATTCTCTCTTCCACCACTGATAATACTGTGTTTTGGATTTTATCAATGAAACCTGACAAACTGTTTTCGATTGCTTTTCCAACCTCCTCGGCAATCACTTCTCTCGTTTGCTCGGTGATTCTTGGCACCGCATCATCGTTATCTTTATCCGTCATCTTTAAAACTGAAATGTTTACATTGAGCGTTAAACATTTCATCTATAGTATATGGTTTATTTACTTTGGTTTATTCAAGTTCATAACTTGTTTTCACCGTTCTTATTTAATGAACTTTCCGGGTTTGAGTGTGTTAACACGCTCTTCCCATGCATATCCGTTCATGTCTCCTCTTTTATACTTAATAACTCTACTTAGAACGATTAACTCTAACCGGATGCTTGATCAAGCTTGAACCGAACACACTTTGTTAACAACCTTAAGCTCTGATTACCAACTTGTAAGACCCTTGTTAAAAGGACGAGATTTAATAATAATTTACATAAATTTCATACTAAATTTGAATTTACAAAAGATTTTCATGGTTGTAGACCATGAAATATGATACGAACAAAACAAGTTTTTAAGTAACACCTACTAGTCAACTACCGACTAGTTTAAACATTCAAAACGTGTTTAACAAATCATTTACAACATAACCATTATCTAGACAAAGTTAAGTTTAGCGGGGAAGCTTAAAAAATTAGTGTTCGGTTCTTCATAACGTGCTTGATCACCATCCGGAAGGACCCCACCTTTACCTAGAGTCCAAACCACTTAAAAAGTTAGTATTGACATAATTACAATGCATATAAACAAGTTCTAGTATCAAACCATTGAAATAAAAATCAAATTTTATTTTCTGTCCTCTCGCGTGTCGCGAAGGATCTTCGCGTGGCGAGAGGGCTCTCGCGAGTCGTGCCGGTTTTATGCTACTCCCTCGCGTGGCGCGAGGGAAATGGTTTTCCAGCAGGTCCCTTTTCTGGTCCTGCATTTTACCCAGCTCTGAAAATTCACAAAAATCTAACTTTAAACCTTCATAACTGTTTACTCACTAGTCCGTTTTAACTGATTCTTTTTCCTATGAGTCCGTAATAAAATTACGGATCTAACCATGTAAATTTCACATCACGGAAACCGAGTTACCGAGGATTTGTTCCCGATTTCCATATTTCGATTACCCGACCCATTAACAATAGTTACACTATACCCCATTTCTGTTTCTTGTTACTCTTAGGCATGGTTACCCAATTCCCCGGGCTTATAACCTTGGCGTAATTGCGCCATTCATGACTTTGTGTTCTCTTATAACTAAAAGTTTATTTCCTCAGAATTCAAACGTTCCGTTTCAAGCGACATTTGCAACTCACTTCTATCTATTTGATCCAATTTCCCGGATTCACAACTTAAAGTATAATAGCTAAATTTCATAAGCGTAGTGCAATCCAACACTTAACCACTTACGAGACTTTCAAGTCGCTACTTTCATGACTCCTTTTATGGCATCATTTCGACCCGTTTGACTATCTAGTGAAAACCATCACTTTATTTACAAGTCAAACCCAATTCCAAATCTTTATTTTGACCCGTTTGATAGTCGAGAGAACTTCGCCACTTTAAAGACACATCAAACACATCTATTACACTACGACTTCATTTATACACTAAACCCAAACATTTATGCATAATTTAACGAGACTAAAGTCACGTGCCTTTAGAGCACACCCTTCAAGCGCGTATCTCCTCCTCCGGCTTGTCCGCTTGACGTTCCGGATTCTTTGCCTAAAGAGTTCAATTCAACTTACATTTAGAACCCTTTTTGTAATTATTAACACATAAATTGCCACAATAGTCAATTATGCGTTTTTATCCGATTTTCAACATATTAATTTCCCCCACTTAGGCATTTCAACAAACACCTAGCTGGTCAAGTTTTCACATAATTGTTACCAAGTTCATGACTTGCTAACTTATCTAAATCAACTTCAATCAAGCAAATACATACATATTTCAACATCAATATTTCAGAGATTATCTCATAAATTCGGTTTACACTAAAATAATAGTCTTAATCCTAGTGTTTATCAAGTTCTACTAACTTATTAATCACTCACTATGGTGATTATGAACCTTACAAATATCATGCAAGATTTTGACAAGAAATCACCTAGGGTTTGTCCCTAAACCTTATATCTCTTCCAATTTCATATTTACAACACAAAATCAAGCTCAATACTCGATTTCTATCACGTGCAAGGAATTCGGGTTGAATCAAAACAACCTAATTTGACATACCTTATGATCCCCTTTACGAGGTGATCACGAATCCATGTTCAGATTTCGATTTTAACTTGGTTTGAGCCTTCAATTTGAGAGTTTAGTGAATGTTAGGGTTTTGAGAATGGGGGTCGCCCTTCTCCTGCTTCTGATCGAACCAGACACCTCAAAATGGTGTGTTTGGTTTTTGTTTTATTAAACTTAATAACATAAGTTTCAATTTTAACAATATAGGTCCCTTCACTTTTATTTAGTTTATATCTTTGGCATTTTAAGTTCATAACTAACTGGGTTATTTAGTTCCTAGTCTGCCCATTCTCGTTGATTTTGTACTTTATATAATGCTAATATAAAACCTTTTTAAATTTCGGGGTGTTACATCCGCTAACTATCTTACATAGAGAAGCCATGTTTACCAGGTTCTCTCCTATCTCGAGCTACCTAACCACATCAATGACACCTCTCTTCCTCCTTCAGACACCATCACAACTGATGGAAAAACTACCCCTAACCCAAAATTTCTGAAATGGAAGGAGGCTGATCAGCGCCTTGTTCTTCTTCTTCTTCTTCTTCTTCATTCCAGCCTTCCAGAAAAAGCCATGGCCGAGACTATAGGTCACACCTGTGCCCACCAAGTGTGGAAAGCTCTTGAAAACGCATACAGTCATCTTTCGATTGAACGTATGCATAATCTTAGAGATTCTCTGAGCAAGATTCAAAAAGGAACATCTTCTGTAAATGAATATAATAGAATGTTCATGGCTTTGTGTGACCAACTAGCCGCCATTAGAAAACCGGTCACGGAAGAAGATAAACGCCACTGGTTCCTGTGTCGTTTTGGCGCATCTTTTGAAACTTTCTCTACAACCCAACGGGCCGTGTACCCCGCTCCTCTATTTCGTGATTTACTGGCTCATGCTGAGAATCATGAAATATTTCTACCTTGCATGGAACTTCAACCCCACAAGCAACTTTCTCAGCCCAGAACCATCGTTCCCACACCACCTCTAGACCATCTCGTGGACGGTTTCATGGAACCACTTCAAACGAGGAAGATCCTCATCAAACTAACGCCCCATTCACTATCAACTATCTCGGTAAGAGGGACACTATGCTTCCTCATGTCCTGATCTTGCCTACTACGCTCAACGGGTCCCTCTGCTTGATGCACCTCTTGCACAAGCTTCTAAAGCATAATGTGGTCTCAATCCCGCTCAATCAAACGGGACAGCTAACACCGGAGCAACCACTCACATGCTTCATTCATCAAACGATCTAGATGCATCTCACTCGGATTCCCGTAATACTCGTGTCACTTTCAGAAATGGCCCATCTTTACCTGTTGGTCGAATCGGGACATCCATCATAACCAACACTATTCCTTTAAAAAATGTGTTTGGTGTTCCTAACATTACAAAAGATCTATTGTCCATTAGTAGGTTAACCAATGATTCACCCGTTGATGTATTGTTTTCTAACAATTTCTTTCTTATCCAGGACCGAAAAAAACGGAGGTCATTGCTAGAGGAACCTGTGAAAACGGTTTCTATGTCCTTTCGCAAGGTCACAAGTCTTTGGTTGCTGCTCTTTCCGCTTCGCATCTTCGTGCCTCTTTTGATAAATAGCATAGTCGTTTGACACTATTTCTATTTTGAAAGAATCAAATTAGGAGTCAATATCTCTATACCAAAATATTACTTTTCACTAGAAATATTTAAATTTTAAATTTTAATGTTTAGCGGCTGTTAGTCATATATAGTTTCAAAATCATATTGACTTAATTTAACAAACTTTAGGTTAAAATTTATCCTTGGTCTGTGTTAATATTGTAAAATGATATCAGAAAACGTAAGTATAACTTTATGAATATAATATTCAACTTCTTCCGGTAAGACTATTCATCTAGTAATAAGGATGAGTATTTGGTATCAAATACCGTACCGATACTGATACCGTCCCGATCCTGAAAATACGGTACTGAATTTTTTGGGTACCGGAATCGGTATCCACTTTTTGGCATTTTCGGTATCGGTACCGATTTGGTACGGTACCGTTAAAATACCGAATTTTACCTTCAAAATACCGATACCGCTACCATACTGTACCGTACCGAATATTTCGGTATCAGTACCCAGTTTTCACGAAATTCAGGATTGGGACAGTATCGGTATTTGCTCATCCCTATCTACTAAAACTACCAGCTTATTTTTTTTCTTTTTGAACGGCGGAACTTCTATATAAAAAATATAAAAACCGGGCCAGCAAGTAGCAAGTAACTGGAACCTGAAGTTATAAAATTTATATATACATATAGGGTGAACATCATTTAGGAACCCCCATTTAGGTTGATCGAGAACTTGAGTCTTTTAATCGGTGCTTAGTCAGGATTTTTACAACCATGAATTCGGTATATGGTTCAGGTAATTTTTTTTTGGTATAACCTAATCTCATATTTGCAAAAAATTTCAAAACTAATCACATACTCGGTCTTACACCTGAATACATGTCCAGAGTGTTCTGGGTTTCAGGTTTGCCCATCAAATTCGGATTCGATATTTGTCATCTCTAATACCTTGTCTCATACCCGTCAGGTAAGGTATCCGTTATACTTGTTGAGACTTTCTTCTTTGTTCTTTGTAGCTCTAGAATATTCCGTCCATTCCTTTCACGTCCCCTTACACCTGTTTGATCCAAAGGACGTGGGATTGAATCATTCTTTTCAATTCCAATTCCAATTGTATTCCAGTTTTCATTTATTTACGTAAATAATTAGAAATAAAAAAAACATAAATCATTGGATTGCTCTATTACCTAAAGACAAAATCAAATAAATTAAAAATATATATTCTTAGGTATGGTTCGGATAAGGTATTCAGACTACATATGTATCGTCTAATACCATACCCAACCTAAACCCACAAAACTTGTGAGTTCCATATTTGGCCTTATACATGAATTTGGTCCAGGTTTTTCTATCATCTTTACCAAAAATCTATACAATAATTTCTATATCTTAAAATGTATAATATAAATATAATTTGGAGAGGAAACAACTACACCCATAAAACTCAAGCTACAATAATTTAGGTAGGGTAACGAATATGAACATGTGACTTTGACCAAGTAATTTTGAACTAAAGGCTTACTTTTCTGTAGTGTCGCTAGTCATTTTTCGACCGTTTTTTCTGTAGTCTCATCGTTCTTGCAGCGGGTTCCACTTTAAAAAGGCAACGTGTGGGAAACATTCCTCAATGCAAGAATGCTTTTTCTGTCTTGCAATCTGGTTTTAGCTCATCTCTTAAGACAAATCATGTCGAACTCCGGCACGGTACTGTACCGACATTTACTTTTTACTTTGGTTCACATAAATGGCAGATCTTTGTGATTGCTTTGTCTTAATAATTAATAGGGAAGAGCAAATACCGGTACCGAAAATCGGGGAAAATGGGTACCGATACCGAATATATCCGGCACGGTACTGTACCGACATTTACTAGTAAATCAACCAAAATACCGATAACGAAAAATGAAATAAATGGGTACTGGTACCGAAAATGATCGGAACGATACTGGTACCCGGTACCAACTGCCCATTCCTAAATGTCCTCTATAAAATATGAATGGATGTTAAATGGGGGTTGGCATGGGCGGATTGCACCTTATATCTACCGTGTCAACGTAACACTAGTAAAAATAATGATGTTTTATATACTTCTGGTTTCGAGATTGATTTTGAATCTTAGAATTATATTTTGATTTGATTTTTTTAATGTTGGACTTGACAATGTTTTTGGTTGACTAAGGTTGATTACGACATCAAACGTCTATAGAGATTTGAGGATTGTGGATGATCGATGTGTTCAGTTTTACAATATTTTTTTTCTAAAGGTAAACGTATTTCCTTAATATTATTCATGACAGCCCAAAATATATATACATAGATTATACCTAAAAACTAGGAGCTAAACTAGAAAAAAGATAAATACAAATACAAACTAGTAATAAAATATACAATATATCTTCTAACAACGACGACGGCGACGGCGTCGGCGACGGCGACGGCGACAGCAACAGCAACAGCAACAAAAACAACAACAACAATAATAATAATAATAATATACGCTAATACACCCCCTCAGTCTGAGCAGAAGAAGGCTGGATGCACAGACTGGACTTGAAACGATAGAAAAGTTGACAAGGCAGTCCTTTTGTAAAAATATCAGCACATTGGTAATCAGCAGGAATATGTAGGACCCGAACTGCGCCAATTATGACCTTCACGCGTACAAAATGAATATCCAACTCAACATGTTTAATACGTTGGTGCTGAATGGGGTTCTCAGATAAGTAAACTGCGGATATATTGTCACAATTGACAATATTAGCTGTACAAATTGGAACATGTAATTTAGTTAATAAGTTGCGTAACCAGCTTGTTTCAGCAACGGCATTAGCTACACCACGGTATTCGGCTTCGGCACTTGAACGAGAAATAGTAGGTTGCCGTTTAGAAGACCATGAAATAATGTTGTCTCCAAGAAAAACACAATAACCGGACGTAGAACGGCGGGAATCCGGACAACCCCCCCCCCCCCCCCCCCCCCCGTCAGCATCTGAATATGCAGTGAGTGCACTAGACTTGGAGGGACGAATAAAAATACCTTGATCACTTGTGCCTTTTAAATATCGTAGAATACGCTTCAAAAATTGAAAATGGTGTTCACGAGGATCATGCATAAACAAACAAACATGTTGGACTGCATAGGCAATGTCTGGACGTGTAAACGTAAGATATTGGAGTGCACCAGCGAGGCTACGGTATAATGAACTATCAGAAAGCAGAGGACCGGATGAAGCACTTAACTTTGAAGTTGTATCCATAGGTGTGGCACAAGGCTTACAGTTTGTCATGTTAGCCCGAGCAATAATGTCATGTGTTTAACGCTCTTGTGATAAAAATAGACCACCTTGTTTACGAGTGACCGTGATACCCAAAAATTGATACAAAGAGCTAAGGTCTGTCATAGCAAATTCATTGGATAGTGAGGCAATAATTTGACGAAGCAATGTGTCAGTCGAAGCTATGAGTATAATATCATCCACATATAACAGAAGATATGCCAATTGATTACCGTGTTTGTAGACAAATAATGAAGTATCACTCACAGTGCTAATAAAACCACAAGAAGTAATAAACTTTGCAAACCGTTGGTACCATGCCCGGGGGGCCTGCTTGAGGCCGTATATAGACTTTTGTAGCTTACATACATGATGTGGTTTAGAAGGGTCCTTAAAACCTGACGGTTGATGCATATGAACAGTTTCATTCAAATCACCGTGTAAAAACGCATTTTTAACATCTAACTGATTTATTTGCCATCCCCGCGAAACCGCAAGACTAAGGACAGTGCGAATGTTAGACGGTTTTACCACGGGGATGAATGTGTCTTCATAGTCAATTCCAACCTGTTGAGATTTCCAATTGACAAATAATCGGCCTTATAACGTTCCAAAGTACCATCAGCATGGAACTTATGGCAAAACAGCCACATACAACGAATGACATGTGCATCTGGAGGTCTAATCACTAGTTCCCATGTTTTATTATCCTGTAAAGCTTTGTATTCAGTGTTCATGGCATCAAGCCAATTAGGATCCGATTGGGCGTCAATATGGGATTTAGGTACCGGTGATATAGGTTGTGTGGCTGGAGTATGTAAGGTGTACGGTGTGTTGGTTTTGATGGTTCCATCACGGGTGCGTGTAACCATAGGGTGTCGGGGCGGGGGAGGAGGAGGAGGAGGCGGTGCAGGGGAGTGAATATGCAGAA